>PVJL010013168.1:0-15762 GCA_004026885.1 Lyroderma lyra | reverse complement strand
CCTGGGCATTCAATTTGCATAAGGACTCTGTGTTGTGAAGTGCATAATTATTAAGACCAGAAGCAATTATCCCCGCTGTCCTGTGAAGTTTCTCAGGATTCTTTGGTGCCCATATGAGCCAAGAGAAACATGCTCCCATTGCAATCTTTGCACCCACTCTGCCTACTGATTGACTCCTTCCTGCAACTAGGATGCACCTGTCCCAGTGTTGTTAATTTCTAAGTGTTTATAAGCATATACAGGAATGGAGTCTAATAAAATAGCATCTGGTTCTTTCGGATATGTGCCATGTGATGCTTTTATTCTGTTCTTTATACTTTTCCATAGTTTAATTTTTAACCAAAATGTATATTATTTCTATAATTATAAATCAATGCATTTTATTAAAAAGCAGAGGTTTACATAGTTACATTGTAGTGAAAGGCAGACTTGGGTTAGTGGGAAAGCTGAATGTACAAGCTGGTACCTCTCAAATGCCCTAGACTAATAGCTAAAGACAGGCCAATTAAGGGAGCCATAGGGTTCAGACCTGGCAAGGCAACAGGGGCCACTATTGTTAAGTAAATCACCAGATTAAGCAGGAGAAAACAAAACAACAACAACAACAACAACAACAACAACAACAACAACAACAGAAACCTGAAGCAAGGCTGGACAGAGGAAAAACCCTATATATTCTGATTACTAAGATAATGTTCACAATTCCCATGTAAACGGAAACTAAAACTCTGAGAGGTTAAGAAAATGGCCCAAATTTCTTCCATTGTGCTGATTAATTCCTGCTCTTCCAATTGCACCTCCCAAGGCCTTTCCTCTCTCTCCTTCCTGCCTATTTATTAGCTCTCCAGCCGGGCGACTCAGTGTATGGTGACACTATTAGCAAAGAGAGGAGATGCCAGGGAGGAAAGAGGAGGCAGCTTGCAGGGAGAGATAATGAGCTCTGTTTTGGACATGATGAGTTATTGTGAGTATAGCACTCACAGCTCCAATATTGGAATAACATGGAGGCAGAGGCATCATTTTATGAGAAAGCCCACTGTTCCTGTCACCTCACTCCTGTCAGTCAAATGAGAAAAGAAAATAATGTTTCTGAAACCCTGCTGGTGGCTGTCTTTCTTTTAGAATGAAACCACCTAGTACAGATGACACTGGGATCTCAAGGAGACGAGGCTCTGACAGTGCCTGCTCTGAGTCATCCATGAACCAAACAGTATCATGATCGTGTCTTGGCATCAGTACCATTTCTCAGTTTTTGCTCTGGGCTCTTGTAGGGGGCATTCCAGACACTTGGGGGTGAAGGGGTTTGGGGGATCAGTAACAGCTTTACTGAATGATCCCATCCAGAACTTCAGGGATTCATCTTCCCCACTGTGATTCTAAGCAACCAGCCTCAAGAGAATTTTACTAGAGCCAAGTTTCCCCCTTAAAACTGACAAGCACAGCATCCAGAATCATTCCCTGCCTTTGTGCATAGACCAGTTTGCCAAGACTGATGCTGAGGGTTCCAACAACAACAGAAATACATGAGCCAAAGTAACACAATCTGTGTGTGATAAACCTTTTGCAAAAGAGGCAGTTGTTGAATTTCCAGCCTATATTTAAAATGTGTCTGTGTAGAAAACAATGGTGGAGATAGTATCATAGGCCTGTGTCTTTCAAGTTTTTATTTTTGTATCAGATTTGAATTCAGATTTAGACTTTGCCACTTAGTACTTCTTTGCCCTTGGGTAGGTAATTTAGTCTCAAAGCCTCAATTTTTTTCATAATAAAATGGGCATATTAATACCGATCTCATAGCATTCTGTGAGGATTCTATTAAATGAGATAGTGTGTGGAAAACATCACAGAGTTTGGGACATAGCAAGTGTACAATAAATAGCAGCTATTATCAATATTCTTTTATGAAACGCAGTATTTACACAATTCAGCATAAAAATATTTTGCTCTATACACAATGTGATTTTAGTTCTGCTACTGGATGTAGCAGCCACAGTGCATTTTAATGTCTTCTTAGAACCTCTCTGCAACAGTGCAGATGAACTCCCTGCTCCAGCATTTATGCAAATAGGACCTATTATCAACCTACGGCAATGACAAAGTATACCAGTTATGAATGAACTCCAGATGGCAAGCAGAAGAGTACAGAGGTCACTTTTTGTTGTATCCATCATTGTGTCCCCAGCATCTAGTACTTCATAGGATCTTAATATGCTATAATATATGCCAAACACGAGGGGAGCTGTGTAGACTTCGCTTCTTTTTAAATTCTCCTCTACATTCTTAAAAATCCGCTGATTGTTATATTAGTCAGGATTGGCTCTGTTATGCCGTGATAAGAAAGAAACCTCCAATCTTAGCAGCTTTGAACAACAGTTTCTTGCTCACTCACACTACACGTCTAACTGCTGTTCAGCTGGTGGCTTTGCTCCCAAGTTTCCTCCCCCCAAGATCTGGGTAACAGATGGGCCACCACTACCAGTCTCAGAGGCACGGAGTAAGGGCAGGGAGATCTGCAAACTGACTGTTAGGCTTGGGTTTCTTATGCTCACATGCCATTGGCCGAGCATGTCACCTGGCCCTGCCTCATATCCAACGGGAAGGGTAGGGGTGCTGCCACCCTGTCAAAGTGCCTGGGAGAACACATGGAATTTTGTGAGCAGTCCTCATATCCTCATGAGGGGAACTGAGACTCTTGGTAAGTAACTTAGCCAGGTGTCAAGGAAGTGAATCACAGTCTGACTCCAGAGCACATTGCCTTTAATTTGTCTTTTTTGGCCTGCTTATTTCTCATCTGTTCATGGAGCCAAATATTTGGTCTCTGTAGGAGATCTGCTTTCCCCTAGGTTTGACTAGACTGAGAAAATATGACCAGGTTGCCATTTCATATAAATATCAAATTCCAGTGAACTGACTCCTGGGTAGAAGGACTCTGCAGAACCACAGGAGTAGCTAGCTCCTTGGCAGGGCCCCAGGTGACACCGAGAGGCTGGCCTTCGTCACCCTGATGTGGTACAGATTTCCAGGCCATCAAATCCAAGTGCAAAATGATGTCAGGATTTGGTGTGGACGTGTCCTTGTAATCTCCCGGCACTTCAAATCCAGGCCTACTTTCCCAAAACGGCTTGCTACCCCAGCTCCCTGAGCAGTTGCTGCCTCACAGAAACAAAAGGCAAGTCTTGTTACCAGTACTCCAGTTCCAGAAAACTCCTAGAATATTTCTACTTATATAAACGTGATGGTGGAGGAAAACGTGTGTACCTTCTTTTCTTCCTGAGGCCAACAGTTAGTAAGTCATTGCTTGTCTATTGGCATTTCCAAATATCACAGCTGTTCGAATTCAACCCTTTTTAATTTTATCAACCACTCTCTTCACTCGTAACCCTGCGAGGGAAGGTCATATTTGGCAAATGAACTATGGAAATGCACTCACAACACATGGGTCTTGAATCATTGCTTTCTGCATCCTCCACTGAAACCTTCTATGGACTATTTATAAGGATCTCAGCATCAGCTAGTGGTTTTAGCTTTTCTGTTCCCCAGCCTTCGCTTATTGATGTATTGAAGGAAAATCAAATGGTTACAAGTCAGGTAGAAGCAGATGGAAAAATGTGGAAGACCTAATTTAGTGGCTCTCATCCAGGGGTGTGGATCATCGTCATTCGCATAGCTTTTTATAATCTGATTTACCTCAAACAGAACTCCGGCTATAGGGCTCAGAACACATTCCTCTTTTGAAAGTCCCAGGCTGTTGCTTTCAGTTTGAGAACCCCTGAATGAGGTCATCAGCCCTGGAGTAGCTGAGCTGGTGCCCATTCATGATGACTCCTGCCCCTATTCCTCTGCATGTACAATTCTCCTCAAATGAATGGCACATTTGGAGACATTATGCTGAGGGTAGGACGTATGTATTTTGCTAGGCCTTATAAGCTTCTGGATGCTAATTAAGGTAATTTTCAATGTTTGTTCCTAATTCTGCTAGAACAATAACCCTCACTTGTCAGTCGGTGTGGGCTTACCACTGCCCTCTTGTATCTTCCCGGTGCACATTGAAAGCAAGGGGCTGCTTGTCTCACCTTAAGTCTTGCTGCAGCCTGCACCTCTGGCTGGCTCACCACCCAAACTGGGGCCATCTACAAGGGGTGGCGATTCACCCCTAAACTCTGAAATTCCTGGCTGCCTGTCCTTCTACCTCCACCCTCTTCCAGATCTCTGGTACTGACTCTCTCATTAGCTTGCCAGGAAATGGGCCCTCTTGCTTGTTGTTTATTTTCACATTGGGGTGAAGAGAGCGCTAGGTGGGACCCCATGGCTGTGTTGTGCTCACTGTGAGACACGATGTCTCTCACTACCCTGCAGCCCTTCTTTCTCTGCTACCGTAAGCCCTGCGGGTCAGGTTGGACTACCATGTCGGATTTTTCCTTTTGTGCATTTTGTCTCCTAGGAACTTCCTTCCTCCTCCAGGAAGCTAGATTCTGTTGTTTCCCACCGTTTTAGGGCCTGGCTTTTCTTTTCTGGGGCTGTTCAGATGTTTAAAGTTGTTGCTTTCTCTTTGGGGTGCAGTGCAGCTCCCCTCCTTTACTGAAAGGGGAACTAGGGTGGATGTATCTATTCTAGGTAGTGACCTATAAGTCTTTCTTCAGCCCTGCGCATCCAGCCATGGTGATCCAGACTCGCCTGCTGGGGTCTCCTTGTCCTCTGGGCAGCCTGCTTACAAAGGACCCATGAGGACCCCACAGCTGCTCTCTCTGCAGTGTTGCCCATGTCTCTTCCATGGGAACAGTTGTATTCCCCAGGCCCCTGCAGACCCTTGCTGGCCAGTCCCAAAGCCATCCTTCCCAGGCACCACCACCGAGGCAGGAGGTCAGCCCTCTTGCACCTTCCACCTGGGACATCTTGGGTCTAGAGTCCAACAACCTATGACATACTTTCCTGTTCTGAGGCATCAGTCTTCTCTGTCTTTTGAAAACAAGGAACACATTTGTAAGCTCTGAATGACATTTTCAAGCCCCCTTTCTCTCACCTGCTCTGGGGAAGTGACCCAGCATGAGAGCTACCCCTTGTAAGGATATTTCTCCAGAGGATTCCCATACGTCTTACTCTGAATAGCTGAATCTGCCAAGACAAACACCAGGTTCTTTCTGTTTCCTTTTAAGTAGCTGCATACTTGCATGGGCAGACTTACTGCTCCTTAATTTAGAGTGGAAAGCTATCAGCTGACATGAAGTGGAAACCAAGGCAGGAAGCCTCCCCCTACTTTCCTGCTTCACTGCTTTTCCCTTTGCCTGGGAAGCATGCCATCCTGCATTGCACCATGAAACATCCTCCAGACGTGAATCTGCTGGGAAAGAGTCCAAAAGGAAGATTCTGATTAAAGTCCCCAGCCAGAACCCTCACTGTAGGTCCAGTGCCAGATCTGAGCTGCAAGCATTTTCCTGCGAATCTGGGGGTGACCCTATGGAGGTTCCATCTTCAATGAAGATCCTGCCTGCTTGCCTCCATTAGAGGCAAGCCGTTAGTGGGAATGAAATGCAAAATGTACATTAGAGAGGTCCTAAACAGTCCACAGGTGAGAAGGCAACAGACTCTAGCTTGCTGGAAGGGGAAGGAAGTTCCTGGGAGACAAAATGCACAAATGGAGGCATCGCATGGTGGTCCAATCTGACCCACAGGGCCTAGGGTAGCAGGGAAAGAAGGGCTGCAGGGTAATGAGATCCATCGTGTCTCTCACAGCACAACACAGCCATGGGGTCCCACTTAGCGCTCTCTTCACCCCAACATAAAAATAAATAAACAACAAGCAAGAGGGCCCATTTCCCTGCAGCCCAATGAGGAAGATCCGTGTCAGGGATCTGGAATCAGCTGGGGGTGGAAGGGCAGGCAGCATGGAGTTTCAGAGTTTAGGGGCAGAGCGGCACCCCTCCACCAGAACCAGTTTAAGGAACACCTTTCCTGTTCAGTGTAGCAGACCCCAGAGGCTGAAGCCGTGAGAATGGGAGGGCCCTGACGGGGTGGAGTGGGGGAGGAGGAGAAGCCGTGGGAAGGGAGATGCGACAAAACCGTCCACACTGCCTTCCTTCGTTCTGCAGGCTTCCCGCCAAGTTCAGAGTCCCTGTTGATATGGTGGTGTGGACGTTCCCCTGTCCGAGTCAATCTGTGTTTGTGTTTTAAGGGACTTCTAAGAGTGAGCAGAGAAAGTAAAGCTTTGCCAGGGAGAAGAGTCCTCACCCAGGGGAAGAGTAACCTCATGAAATGAAGTTGAAAGGGACAGAGGGAGATGGAATAAAGTCAGGTGATCACAATAGATGCATCTGCAAACAAGTTAGAGCAGGTCCTTGCAGGACGCTGTTTTCTTCAATGTTTCATTGTAACATCAGGGAGAGGCCGCGGGAACTTGCCTCTTGTTTACATCAGTTAGCTGGTGGTGAAAGTATCTTTGTGACGTGTACGTGCCGTTTCGCTTCAAGTCGCAAAACCTGTTGACAATACTAAGTGAGGAGGGAGAAGCCAGCAGAACCGTATTCTTATGACTGTGCTTCTTGAATCGCCTTTTATGAAGTCCATATTGTTCCCTGTGTTATATAACAAGTGCAGCCCAGGAAAGGGACGTGTGTTCTCACTTGGACTAGAGCTTGGGAAAGAAGGCAGAGGGTCGTGGTGGTGCCCTGGAAGGACAGGGTCATGGTTGCAGGCGTAGTTGGAGTGACAGCGTCCCAAGCATAAGTGGACATTCGGGGCCCTCATTGCCAAAAGGAGGGAGACACTCCTCTTTCATGTGGTGTAAAACTGGACTTCTCACATGTGGCCTGCCAGGAGAGAATCCAATGACCACTCCATCCAACGTTTCCAGGAGGCACCCGGAGTCCTACTCGTGCAGAAAGCACACTAGCTGAACAGGGGAAAGGTAATGTTTAGCTGGATTTTACTTTGGTTCACTGTGCACGAAAGCTTTTAATGTGGCTACATAGCATCATGGGGATGTTTACTATATGCTGTAAGTCTCGCTGGGAAAGCAGGTTGACAATACATAAACACTATTAAATTTAGTCAAGTGGAAAACATTGCTAAAGGGCAGATTGACTTCAAGAGTCTCTGCTAAGTATAGGAAAATTAAAACGTGCTCTTAGATTGTTTTCCCCTAAAAGGTGTCCTCCTCTACTCCTCGCCCAGAGCTAATGCACGAAACAATGTCAACCTACAGTCTCATTTGGGAGATGATTTGACTAAAGTTGGAAAACAGGTCAATGGCATTGATTGGAAACTCAGTGACAGAGCCTGGATTTACTGATAAGCAATGTGGGGTCCGACTCATTCCTGGGGGCTGTTGTTCAGAATTGCAGGGTAGGTGGGCAGGCAGGGCTGGTGTGGCACAATGCCCCAGAATTTTATGCTTCTTAGAAGCTTCTACTCCATTGTGTATTTGCACTTGCCCCTGCAGTGTTCTGGGTTTCTCTGAAGTGGCTTCATGAACTTGAAAGTGAGATTAGAATCTGAGGGACTTGGCTCAAATTTTGACTCTGCCACTGCTCTACATATGTCCTGGCCCTATTGCCTAATGGTGCTGATTCTCTGAGTGGGTTTCCAAAACCTTGAAATCTTCTGAGGATTAAATAAAGCTATGTATGTGAAAACCTTTTGCACAATGCTTGGCACATAGTAGGCCCTCATTAGATGACAGTTGATATTTTAAGTTTATTTTTATAATAAAACAAGAATTCTGGAAATTCACTACTAAGATATCCTAGCTTGCAAAGTAAAGAAATAGCTCTTTAATAGGATACAGTGGCTTTGAGTTGATGGACTGTCAATCCTCAAATTACTTAAAGTCAGGAAGTATAAAACTGGCAGTGTTGAGTGCAATTGCAGTGAGAAAACTGAATATCCGGCCCATTGCAGAATGCTCCATAATCCTAGTTTTATTTTTCTTTTATTTGAAGAAAGAGTTTTGAAAGTTCTATCTCCACCGTTCCACTCCCCTTTTCCTGGCAGCCAGCCTGCTTTCACATTCTCCTACTTCTCATTTTCTTTTTCCTGTTGAAAGATTTGTTGAGTGAGCCACTGAAATTTTTAGGCAACACTGGCAACACCTGAGTGGGCAAAGCACAGCTTGACTAACAGAGGGGTAATAAAAAGATAAATTGTTCTGGGCTGAGAGATAAAATTATATGTGAGTGTGAAGGAGATGGCCAGTGAAAGGTGTCTGGAGCATTCCAGTGGAGCCCACAGCTTTTCAGGGTAATTCAAGCGCCTCACATAGCACACAGCTTTCCGACGGGGAGAGCCGTTTTCTCCCCTGCAGTTCCCTAAAAATTCTCCATGTGCGATGGCATAACTACTTCTCTGCCAAATGCTCTAAGAGCAAATACTCACTGAAACACCTTGTGATCCCTGGCTCCAGACGTAGTGTCATGATTTCGAGTCCTTTCTGCCCTGGTCGCTCTCTTCTGGAGCCTCACAAACTTTTCCATGCCTCTCTCAGTCTCTGATGTGTGCAGGCTGACCAGATGTACAGTTTTAAATGAGACAGAAAACAACAGCCCTATCCCATTTCAAATGGTACATGTGGTCAGCCTACTGACACCTTGAATTTAGCCCAGTGAGACCAGGCTGACCACATGTACCATTTGAAATGGGACCGTACCTTGGTTTTCTGTTCCATTTAAAATGGTACATGCAATGTGGCTGTTTCCAAGGGCTCCTAGGGCACCTCTGTGGACTCTTGATTAGCCCTTACTCCATGTGCCCTACATCAACTTGTTTTTGTCAGCAATGCTTCTCTTAAAAAACTCAGTGGAGCTACTTCTATTTATTCCCATTATACCAACAACATTTCATGGCTATAGCCATGTTCCAGGCTCTGTACTAAAGGTTTTATGTTTGTTACCTCATTTAATCCTTAAACCAGGAGTTAGCAAACTTTCTATAAAGAGCTAGATAGGAACTCTTTTAGGTTTTTGTAGCTCTGTTGCAGCTACTAATCTCTGCCACTGTAGCATTAAAAACAACCACGGACAATATGTAAACAAATGAACCTGGCTGTGTTCCAATAAATCTTTATTTAGACAAACAGTTGGCAGGGTAGTCTTGGCCTGCAGGCTAGTTTGCTCACCCTTGCTCTAAACAACCCTTGGAAGTAAGTATGTTATTCGTATTCATTTTACAATGGAGAAAGTAAGGCATAGAGAAAGGATTAAGCAACTTTCCAAAGATCAAAAAGGTTGCAAGTGGCAACCCAGGACATGTGCATTTCTAGTGCCATGTCAACACTGTGGAAATGCTTCTGAACAACGAAGATATGCCCCGTAGGAAGAAAGATGGAAGACAGGCGCACTCCCCAGAGGCCTACCCCATCTTCATTATTACACGCCTCCCCATGGGTTCCCATCAGATCCACATCAGCAAATACTGTTCAGGAGGGTAGTCCCTCTTGTTGCTCTGATATGAGTGTTAGGTAGGCAAGTCGACTGTTGGTAACTATTCTGTATTAGGATGCAACTTCCCAAAGGCTCTGGGTATAGACAACAGCTGTTTCTTATTTTGCTGGGAATTTGCATAGTATTTTTTCATATATTTTAAATGGTATTTAGTAGTTTAATAATTAAATGATTGTGTGCAGATGTGTGTGCGTGTGTGTGTGTGTGTGTGTGTATGTGTGTGTGCACGTGCATGCACGCGTGTGGGTGCATGTGCATGTAGATGCCAAACACTGAGCTGTCCTGGAAATGCCCCATACAACAGTACAAAGACCAGACCCTTTTTGTGCCCTGTTGAAATGACCACCTAAGCCTGCTTGTGACTGGCTACATTTTGCTGAGTGTATACAGTTTACTTAGTCCTTGTCTGTATTATTTTGAACGACTCTCACAATCTGAGCTAGGTGTCATTAATAGGCTGACCAGACGTCCTGATTTAAATGGAACTGAAAACAATGGTACAGCCCCATTTCAAATGGTACATCTGGTCAGCCTAGTCTCACTGGGCTAAATTCAAGGTGTCAGTAGGCTGACCACATGTACTATTTGAAACGGGACAGTACCTTTGTTTTCTGTCCCGTTTAAAACCGTACGTCTGGTCAGCCTAGTCGTTAACCCCATTTTAAGGGTGCCAACCCGCTCAGACTGCAAATTGCAGAGACTTGCAGAAGGTCACACAATGACAGCTTTGATGGTGGAGCTGAATCTTTGGATTGGAAATGCCGACCCCTGGCTGTGCCCTGCCCACCACACCTTGCTGTCCTGCTATCCCGGAGCCATGGTCTGTGCCGTTCTCCTTTCCTCCCGCACCTCCAGCTGGCAGCATCTTTGTCTGAACTTTATGTAACCTGGCTCCTTTCCAGGCCCTCTGGCAGCTGTCCCAGTTCTCGTTTTCTATCTGCCCAGCATCTCCTGGGTTTCCTTCTGAAGCTCTTATTCTTCTTTGGCAGCCAAATGCCCTCTATTTTATTATATTTTCTCCCTAGGGCACACTCATAGGATGGAGAAAAGCTGAGAGATTGTTCACTTTCTTAACAGGAGCTGCTTTCAATTCAGCTACAGCTGCTACATGTTTCAGAAGTGAGATGGATCCCAAGACAGATGGCTCAGCAGTGACTATTTTAAGCCCCAGAGTCACAAGAACAGATCCAAAGTAACTCAGTCCAGCAAGGGTCAAATGCAGATCAGACCTGCTGGCTTTCAAGAAAGTGTGACCCTGACCTTTGGAGTCACCAAGTGAGTCAGCTCTGGTGTTTTCTGGTTAATAAGATGTCCTCGGTGCAATTTCTGTGCTGTTGTTTCAGGCCTGACTTGGCCTCATATTCAGAGGCTGCTCTCAAAAAGTCTCCCTCTGATGACTTCAAAACTTTCATTGGAGTATTTGTTACAGCTACCAAGATTAGTACCAGGGGGACACTGCTCCCTGTGTATCAGTCAGCTAATGGCAATAACAATACTGTGTAAGAAACCCCCTCAAAATTCAGTGGCTTCACAGTCATAGGGATGTAACGTACAGCACAGGGAATATAGTCAATAAGGTTTCAACAACTCTGCATAGTGCCAGGCAGATACTAGACTAATTTGGGGGATCATTATATAAATTATATAAATGCCTGACCCCTGTGCTGTACACCTGAAACTAATAGAAAATAATATTGAATGTTTAACTGAAAAATGTGAATAAATAATTTTTTAACCATCAGTGGCTTAAAGCAACAATCATTTATTTTCTTTCACGTGCCTGAACTTGGCTGGGGGTCAGCTGGTCTGGACTCAGTCTGGTTGACCTTGGCTCCAGGTTGTGGATTTGCTTCTGTTGCCCCACATAGTTCTCATTCATGCTGGACCAGCGGGCTATTCAGAGCATGCTCTCATGGCAATGGTGGAAATAGAAGAGGAAAAGTTTGATTGCACATGTATGCGTGCACACACACACACGTTTCAAGCCTTTGTTTGCATATGTCTGCTAAAATCACATTTGCCAAAGGAATGAACATGGACCGGCCCAGTATCCATGAGGCAGAAAATGTACTCAGCCCTTGGGTGGGGAGGAAGGAACTGCAAGCCCACGTGGCAAGGTTGTGGATGGGACAGGAGTGAAGAATTAGCAATGGCATTGCTACCTGTTACACCTGGGCTGTAGGGCACCTGGAAAGGAGTACTGTATAGAGGAGCGGCAGAGAAACCTGGTGGTCTTTCCACTTTGAGCAGTTGTGGCTGCTCATTATCCTCCCCCCAGGGACGAGTCAGGACATGACAGATGGCCTGACTTCTCCCTTTGGAATGGCCTTAAACTATCCCTATACTTTTCTGTAAAAACTGGTTTCCTGCCTTTCTTCCACAGAATGCTGTGGAATTCTTCAAACTGGCTCCTCAAAGGGATGACTGAAGGATGTAGATAGGATGGATGAGCAGAGTAATTTAAGGTCGTAAGTCCCTTTACTTGCATACCTCTGACCTTGCACAGAAAACTGACCTTAGTTCACACCCGAAGACCAGAGAGCTTGGCTTCTGTGAGCTCACTGGAGATGGCAGCTCCTGGAAGGTGAAGCTGTCCTATTTTTGAGGCCATCGTGATGAACCTGTGGGCTGGCGATGTGAGCAGGAGAAGCACTGAAGGTAGGGACTTTTACATATAAAGACCATGTAACGTTGGATAGTGTCATTGCTAGAAGTACCCAGGTCTCCTCAATGCACATCCTTCTTTCTAGCAAACTGAGCCTTGCTGAAAGGGACATCTGCCTCCAGAGCCATGGGGGCAATAATGCAGTGACATCTGCCTTCTACCACTTGCTTTCCCATGGCCTCCTAAATATGTATATGGCATTTGTCACCACATGACATTATTTGTTTATGTATTTATTTTTTGCCTAGCTCTTCTGCTATTTACCTCCTTTAGGGTTATATCCCCAGAACCTAGACTCTGACATATGCTATTAATCAAAAAGGAGTTCAATGCACATTTATTGAATGAATAAATGTGTAGACTTGTCCCATTCTGTGGAGCAGAGTAGGTGTTCAATATCTATTAATATCCTCCCTCTCTCCTTCCGTCCCTCCCTCCCTTCTTCCCTTCCTCCAAATACAGATTGATATCCCCACTTAAAATCCTACTTCATTTTACATGATTCTGTGACTTCCTTCCCAACCTGCAATGTAAACTTTCCTTTAGCTATTTAACATTTAGAGACAAATGGTGATTTCCATGGAAAAAATTTCAATCTTGCTCTTGTAGGCCCCGACATTTTGAAATTCAGATGTGAGGGCACTTTAGCTACAGAAAGGAGACAGCCACTAGATATTTATAAATTATCTTATTCTTCATTCTGGGAGAAATACTAGAAGTGGACAAAGAGCATCAGCTAGGAATTAGATACCCTACATTTTAGTGTGAACGTAAGCAGGCCAGCTGTAGTAGACAGAATAATGGCCCCCCAATGATGTCCACATTTTAATCTCCAGAAACTCTAAATATGTTAGACTACATGACAAAGTGGGGATTAAGGTTGCAAATGGAATTCAGTTGGGTAAGGAGATGGCATAGGAGCATCTGAGTGGGCCCAAAGTTAAAAATGGGGTGGGTTCAATTGTTAACAATAAATAAGGAAAGGGGCCAGTGTTCATGCAGAGAAGGCTAATTGATACAATTTGCCACATTAGAGGGAAACCTGCAGGTACTAGAGTTCTGCTTGCCACTACATTGTCAGGAATGATCATTTGTACATGTAAGTCCCACTGAGGGCCTCCAGAATGGCTGTTTATAGGGTGTTGATGGAGGGTGTGGCTCAGGATGAAAGAGAAAATGTTTGAAATTCAAATTCATTCTCTTTTACTGATAAACAGCAATTGCTTTGTGTGATTTGAGAAACTGTTCTTTTTTTTTTTTTATTAGAATAGTGCCTGAGAGAATAAAAAATTCAACATGGCCTCAAAGTGATGACTTTACTAATTGTTCACGGCTGAAAGTTTTAGCCTTAAAGGACATAGGCTGAATGTCCCCATTCTACTGTATTTTGTCAAGCATAATGCATACTTTTTTGCCCAAATTTGTGAGGGAAAAATAAGGATGCATATTATACATGGGTAGTACTAATTCCATATCTATACAAATGTTTTTAATTCTTTTATTTATGCTTGTGAGTTAAAAGTGTAACTTTAGAAATCAATAACAATATCCATATGCAAAATAATACCTTGGAATATGATTATCTTTCTTATATTAAAAATTTTTATACATAAAATTTCTTATACCTTGTATCTATTCATCTGTTTTATAATTATTTGTTACATAAAGTTTCCTGTAAGATAATATGACGTAAAATAAATGCTAAAATTCCTTTATAATATAAAAAACAAGTACCTAAATATAAACAAATAAAAATTTGAATTAAAAAATTAAAACAAAAGACTTTTTCCCCGAAAATTTTGACCAAAAACATGGGTGCACATTAAACATGGGAGTGCATGATACATGGCAAAATACAGTAATTCTTCCATCCTAAGAAAATGTCACCTCACCCAGCATCCTCCAGGCAAAGCAGTTGCAGCTGCCCTCAGCACAGTGGGTGTTACCGATATTGGCCAAATGAAGGAGCCCTGTTCCCTGACTACTATAGACTCCTTTTCCTAGTTCTTTGGCTCTCAGCTTCACCTTTTTCCTAGTTCAAAGTCTTAATCATCTTCTTGATCAATTTTTCCTGGCTCCTCACCTTGAGCAACAAATTGTCCCCCATAGATAATTACTCCTAAATTTGTAACTCATGTCTCCAGCTTGCTGATTATAATCACTACAGACAAGCACCCCTTCCAGGCCTTTCTGGACCTGGACAGGTGATAACACCTGAATGGACCAGCTAGGCCAGAAGTCAACAGGCCACAGGCTCAATGGACTTTCCATCTCGAAATCACCCAGTGACAGGGCTTTGAGACCTATTTCTTGGGTCAATGCTTTTAAAACTATTAACTGAATTAATTTCTCCTCATTCAGGGACCATCGGGATACAAGTGATACCCCAACAAGGCTTCCAGCCCGTCTTGACCGAAGAAGTAAATATGGCGGATCTTGAGACCCTTTCCTCCTTTTAGATCAGACAGGGTGAGAGCTCTGTGGATCCCCAGTGGGTAGGGACAATGACGCTTCTCAGCAGGAAGCAGATACAGAAGATGAGACCTCTAGTCCCTCAGCTTCTCACAGAGATTTGTGGGGATCACGTCTCTCAGGAGAATGTGAGGAAGGCAGATAGACTAGGGGGAATCTCAGGACCCCTCCCATGAGACTCACCCTGCTGGAATAGTCACCACCATGATACCACCCTTTCAGTGGTAATCCCTGCCCCAGGCTAGGCAGCCACAGGAGGAAGTTCCAGGCAGATACAAGGAAGTCAGAGGGCACAAGAAGCCCACCGGTTTGAGTCAGTTCCTAACCCCTGTGCAATAAGAGTTACAACCTTCACTTCACCTGAGTTTCATTATACCATCATTGTAATGTCATACATATGCCCCCAAATTCATTAATATCACAACAGACTGAACTCTGTGAAAGACCATGTACAGTTAGCAAAGGTGGTATAGTAGGCTCTGTGTCAATCAAAATTGTCAATCAAAAGGCCCCACACCCAGATAGACATAACCCCTTACAACAAAAGAAAATCAAAGTACCAAAGCTTCATTAATTGGGGCTCTTGAGCCATTTTCCTGCCCAAGCCCGCTCCTACCTCTTAGGAATGTACTTTCTTTCAATAAACTCTTCATTTCATCTCTATACTCTGGTGTGTCTCATTCAATTCTTTACTCGAGATTCCAAGGACCTGGACACTGCACCATGGAAGACACCCCATTTTCTGGTAACATAACTGGTCCACATTTTCTGAAACAGAGACCTGGCTCTTCATTTCTCTCTGCAGCTTCCTGTATACTGGCTTCTTTTTGGAAGTAGCGCTCCCACTGATTTCAAAAAGAACCTCTCTCAAAGTGCCCAGAAGCCGCAGGGCGGGCAGCGTGGTTCTCCCCGCAGCAGTCAGCTCCTGATGCCTTCACTGGAGAGCAAATTGGGTTAAATGCTCCTTTCCAGGAGAGCCTGAAAATTCTCCAACATGAGGTCTTTCATGCATTAGACCTCAAATGAAGGGCAGGCCTCAAAGCCTGGCCTAGTTCTAAATTTAGATCAGTAATTTTATCCAAGAATGCAACTGTGTAGTGAATACTTATGGCTTTCCTTGTCTTTTAATACCAGAGGAGGGAGGATTACATTTGTGCCTTGACAGTTTTGAGAAGGTGTCATGTGGATATTTCT
>PVJL010013167.1:0-33491 GCA_004026885.1 Lyroderma lyra | reverse complement strand
TTTTTTTTTTTTTTTTTTTTTTCTTTTTGGTATGTGGGTAGCTCCCTGGCTGGGAATCGAACCCAGGCCGCAGCGCTGACAGCGCCAACGCCGAAGCCTTAAGCCACTACACCACCAGGGAACTCCAGTCAATGCATTTTTAAAATTTATAATACTTTTCTTTATAGTTGACATACAATATTATATTAGTTTCAGGTGTACAACATAGTGATTCAACATTTATATACCTTACAAAGTGATCATATGTCTAAATAACTATCTGTCACTGGACACAGTTATTACCATATTATTGACTTTATTCTCTGTGCTGTGCTTTATATCCCTTTGCTTTGTTCTATAACTGAAGGTTTGTTCTATAACTGAATGGGATTTCTCAATCCCATTCCTCTTTTCCACCCAAAGTCCCATCCCTGTCCCCACTGGCAATCACCCGTTTGTTCTCTGTAGAGTCAATACATTTGAAACAGGATGTAATATATTTATTTGTTTTTCCCCACAGATGACATGGTGACCTGTCCTATACACCTTCAGCACCTGTGTCTTCCTTGTATTGTTTTGGGAGGTAGCTCCCTGGCTGGGAATGCAACCCAGCCTGCAGTGTTAAGAGCGCCGAAGCCTAGCCACTACCCCACCAGGGAACCCCTCTTCCTTGTATTTCTTGACCAACTGATTTATTCCTGAAAACTGCCCTCCCCTAGTCCCCCCAACCCTTTTCAGTCTATTTGACATGCTCCAGCATTCCGTTCTGTGGATGTGGTTTGTTAAATGATTGAAGGAATGTATTACTGAATAGACAAGTGCCTGGCTAAACAGTTTGAACTTTATTTAGAGTAAAGCCACTGGGGCCACTCAGAGGGTGGGGGGTGACTGTGGTTAGATCTGTGCATGGAAACCTTCCAGGCTCTTTCAACTCTGGCATTTTGCATGTACTGTTTGTTCCCCTGGCCTAGGATACTCTTTCCCTGGGCTTGATCCAACCCCTTCTTACCCCAGCTGTGATGCCTCCTCCTTCAGGAAGCCCTTCCTGACCCCCAGGCCAGGTCAAGCATTCCTTCTTGGGCTCTCCCATCCCAACTCTCCTCTCTGTGTTGTCATTGTCTGGGGATGGGTCTGTCTGCCCCTCTGGACTGTGATTCCCTGAAGAATAGGACTGGGACTATTTTGGTCATTGCTGGATCCCTAGTACCACCTAGAGCAGGTCCTAACAATGTGCCCAGAATAAATGATGGTCCCTTAAAGGAAATGTCTCCGCCTGGGAAGAAGCCAAGTGCAGGGGTAGCCATGGTTGAGTTAGAGACACCTGAGTTCAAATCCTTTGCCCAGGTAGGAGGTTGAGATCACGACAAACTTCATTATCCCAAGCCCTTATAATGATTCCAAGGAAATCAGGTATATGCATTTGTCAAAGATCAACAAATATTTTATTGTATGTAAATTTTACCTAAAAAGGAAAAAAAAAAAAAAACTGCCTGCAAATACTGAACCTTGATGAACAAATACATGCTGAAATGTTTAGTGGGAAGGTACTATGATATCTGAATTTACGTTGTCATGCATCAAAAAAAGTGAATGGATAGATGGATAGAGAGGTAGATAAATGGATAGCAATATGATACAGAGATATGATGAAATAATTGTAGGCTCTAGGTGGTGGGTATATGGGTGTTCACTGTAAAATCCTTTAAACTTTTTGTATATTTGAAAATGTTCATAATAAAATATGGGGAAAATATTTGGTGAAAACATTTGTAAAATCATTAGCATAGTCATTAAACTGAATGATAATTGTTCCCCTCAGATTTTATTGTTAAATTTGTTGAGGCGACATTGATCAGCAAAAAATGTACACAGGTCCCAGGTGTACAATTCTACAACACATCGTCTATGTGTTGTATTATGTGTTCATCACTCAGAATCACTTCTCTTTCCATCACCATATATTTGTGTCCCTGTCCCTTCTCCTATACCCCCTCCCTCTGAATTATAATTTTGAATGGATAAATTGTAAATTCTGTATCTAGGGAGAAGTGGTTTACAATCCTAATACGTATATACAGTAGTAACTACCATTAATTGATAAGTGTCAAGTTCTGAACTGGGAACATTTATTTAAAAATTATTCATATGGGGAGTTCCCTGATGGTGTGGTGGCTTAAGGCTTCGGCGCTGGCGCTGTCAGCGCTGCGGACTGGGTTCGATTCCCAGTCAGGGAACTACCCACATTACAAAAAAATATATATATTCATATTAAAGGAGTAACTCCCATCCCTTTTAAATCATGTGGGGGATCTGCATTTCCCAGGGGGTTATAAAAGACTGCATTTAGGGCGTAGCAGTTCCGGGTGGAGTTGATTAACAAATGAACCACCAGCGGACCACCTACACTTTGTAGAGACCCTCGCGCGTCAGGTAGCACTTGTGACTTAACATCCCAATTCCTTTAGACGGGAAAAAGCGTCCTTCCGACTTCCCGCCACCTTCAGGCTGGGTCCCCACCTAGGCCCCGCCCCTGGATATGACTTTGTTATTTTGCCTTCTATGGGGACTTAGCCCAATTTCCGCCTCAGCCCAAAACGCCTTGCTAGTAAGGGGCTCTGGACGCGCTGCAGCCAATCGACACCCTCCCATCAAAACCCGCCTTCTCAAGTCTCGCCCCGTCCTTAATCCTGGCAACTTCCGCCCAGAGGGCTTAGAGCCACGCGGCGCTCGCGGGAGGGTACCTGTAGGCGAACAGCCGCTACCTCCCGGACCGCCGCCTTTCGCATCCAGGGACCTGGCCCTTCCCTCCCGGACCCAAGAGCCTGGTTCCCCTCTTCCTGGAGCTCCGTCTACTGGCCCCAGACTCCGACTCCCGAGCCTTCTGTTTTCAGGACGCAGACACCCCGGGTCCCCGCCTCCCGGATTCAGGCATCCGGATCTGCGCTACCGGGACCTCACCTCTTGAAGACGCTGGCCTCGGCGCCGTCAGCCTTCCAGAGCCAAGGACCCCAGGCCCCAACTTGAGAAACTCCTGCGTTCCCACCCGTGGGGCCAAGAAACCCAGGCGCTCCCAACTTCTAGCTTTTAGGCTCCGGACACAGCCTAGAAGAGCAGAGAAGCCCCAGTGCCCAGCCTAGCGATCCCAGACACTGCCGCTTCCAAGAGCCAAGGAATTTAGGCGCTGGGAACTCACACTCCAGGGAACGCTCAGAGTTTAGCCTGTGGACTCTATTACTCAACTCTCAGTTCTAAGGAACTTCGGCGTCCTGGGAAGGAGTCCTAAGCGCTCCCAGCTTCTAGACGCCAAAGAACCCCGGGGCATTGTTCATCATGGTGGCCGATCCACCTAAAGGAAACCCCAAGGGGTTAGCGGCGGCGGAGCCCACCGAGAACGGTGTCGCGGCGTTGGTCTCCATAGAGGACCCAGGCGCGGCCGAAGGCGGCTGCTGCAGCTCCCGGGACCAGGTTCGTCGCTGCCTTCGCGCCAACCTGCTGGTGCTGCTGACCGTGGTGGCCGTAGTGGCGGGTGTGGCGCTGGGGCTGGGGGTTTCGGGGTTCGGTGGCGCGGCAGCGCTGGGCCCCGCGCGCCTGGCGGCCTTCGCCTTCCCGGGCGAGCTGCTGCTGCGCCTGCTGCGGATGATCATCTTGCCGCTGGTGGTGTGCAGCCTGATCGGCGGCGCAGCCAGCTTAGACCCCAGCGCGCTCGGGCGCCTGGGCGCTTGGGCGCTGCTCTTTTTCCTGGTCACCACGCTGATAGCGTCCGCGCTCGGCGTGGGCTTGGCGCTGGCTCTACAACCCGGCGCCGCCCTCTCCACCATCAACGCTTCGGTTGGGGTCACCGGCGCTTTGGAAAAGACCCCCAGCAAGGAGATGCAGGATTCCTTCCTGGATCTTGTGAGGTCAGACCCTGCCCGCCCGGAGGAGTGGGGTTGGGGGAAGGGTACTTCAGCCACGCGGGGAGGGGACGCGTGTTAGGGGTGGATGGAGTGACCACATGGACAGAGGGGAGCTTTGGGTCCTCCAGAGCTGGAACATCCATCCCCAGGGCCTCAGGAAAACTGAATAGGATGGTGAGGAAAGCTCTGGCCCCTCAAGGGTCAGGGTATACAGAGGATGAGGAACAATCTCCTGGGGAAGGAGATGCCTAAATGTGGGGACCTGAGGACATAAGGGGGACCCCACATAAGGGTGATCGTCAAGGGGGTCTTACAGAGAAAGGAAAAAGTAATGCTTGGGGGCTTGGAGAACTTAAGAGGGACTCACTCTCCTGTAAGGGCAGGGGATCCTGAGGGTTTGAAGGGGATCTTTGGGCAGCCAGGGGCCCCAGGATGGGGCTTCTGGATAAATGTTTGAGTCCAGGGTCTGGATGAAAGATTTGGGGCCCAAAGAGCCCATGAAGGACCTGAGGAGATCTGAGTGACCCCCACCAGATCCCCTTCCCAGTCCCACACTACAGTGACCCAGACAACCAGGTTCTTTTATCTGCCTCCCTTCCCCACTCAGTTCAGCTGGGCCCTGGTGGCTTCCCCCTTGTTTGTCCCTGTTAAGTCCACCTCCACCACTTTCCATTCCATTGCCTCCCTCTGTGCCTCCCTCTGTCCCAGGCTGCCCAGAAGGGGGCCACTTAGAAAGGGGCAGATTGTTTTCCTTCTGGCCTCTGCCCGACCCACCATAATGGCTGCACTTTTAAGGAGGACAGACTGCTGGGTCCACATGGCTTTGCCTTTGGAGCCTACTGATTCAGTGTCTCCAGGTTGTTTGGGGACTTCTGGAACTAAGTGGTGGAAAGAAATGATGAGTCACAGAACTGGGTTCCTTAGTGCAACCTGAGATGGAAAATTTGGGGCAGAAGGTGTAGCGGGTGGGTACCTCCTGTCTGGGGGAGATTAGCTGGGTGGCCTGGGAGGGTGCAGGCAGACCTGCAGACAGAAACACCCACTTAAAGGCTGTGTATGTGTACAGGCTTCTTCAGTGTGCCAAAAACACGTAACTCACACTTGGCCAGCCACTCTGAGACTTAGCTGGTGAGACGTCTCAGAGCCATACAACTTTATACCCAACTGCCACACAGCTGGACACAGGCACCCAGACAGCCCTCGCTGTGATGTCTCACATTGACACACTCACACACACCCACTGGATACTAACACTCCTGTAGCACAAGCGTACACACGTGCACACCTACGCAGTCACACATCAAATGTGCCGCATATCTGAACACTAACCCTCACCCCAACCAGATACCAACACTTGACGAAAATACAGACCCACCACAGCTGCACCCCCACAGCATCAGGGAGAAGGACGATATAAGGGTGCTCAGTGGTTGGGTCTCATTAGCCAGCTGGCTGGTCCAAATTCCAGCTCTGGCACTTCTAGCCAGGCAAGTGTTTCTTTTTCTGTAAAATGATATAATAGTGGTGATCCCTGAGGGCTGTTGTGAGGATTAAATGAGTTGATTTGCGCAAAACACTTACTACATGCCTTTGCTATTATTTTTGTCATACCCTGAGGCACAAGGCCATTGTCTGACACCCTCACATGCTCAGTGGGGTTTCAGGCACATTACTACACACTGAGTCACCCTCGGACACTGTCACAAAAGTGCCCGGTCACAAAAGTGGCGATGTAAATATATGCACATTCATGAGCCACACAGCCATCCATCCCCTGTTACTCTTTCTCCCCAACTTCTGTCCAACACACCCAGATCTTCAGACCCACCAGCCAGCCCCCTAGGGCCAGCCTTTTTCTGAACCCTCCCAGCCCCCTAGGAGGAAGTGGCTGATGCAAGATGTCCAGAGTGTGAAGTATGCTGCTTGGGGTGGAGCTGAGGTCCTGGGTAACCCTGTCCCAGCCTGCCTTTGGAAGCCAGCATTTCTCACTTCCAATCTCAATCCTGCAGTCCCTCTGGGCTACAACTCCAACCTACTGGGGCCCTAGGAGACGAGCTCAGATTCCCCACACCCTAGAAAGGTGTGCAGGCCCAGGTCCAACTCTGCCTGACCGAACTTGGCAGAGGCATGGGTAGGGGCCACATTTGGGTGCAAACGGAACCCCATCAAGGTTTCCCTCATCCCAGCACAGCCACCCAGACAACTCCCGACCACGCCCCACCTTGTGATATCTAATAACACCCCCCATGTCTGTCTCTGCAGAAATATCTTCCCCTCCAACCTGGTGTCCGCAGCCTTCCGCTCAGTGAGTCCTCGGGGATGTCCCCAGGGGTGAGGGGTGGGCAGAGAGGGAGCTAGCCAGATGGGGTCCCTTGGCCCCTGATTTGGGGCAGTGCCTGGAAAGAAAGCACCTGCCTACACATTTACAGGCAATATTGCAGAGTTCTTGGGTTATCCCTGAAATCCATCCCTGCCCCTCATTGAGAAATGAGAATATGGGTTCCTCCACCCTGGGTTCTAATTCTAGCTATGTGGCCGTGGGCACGTACCTTTACTTCTGAACCTCGGTTCCTACCTCTGGAATACAGAGGCACCAATAGTCCTACCTCAGCAGGTCTGCTGGCAGGATGAAATGAGATCCTACATACGGGATGCTTAGGGCAAGCTTTGAGCATGATAGGTGCCAGTATCAGGTAGGGGAGACTCAACGACAACTGACACTGACCCTTCCTAATCCCCTTTGCAGTATTCTACCTCTTATGAAATGAAAGACATCAACGGAACCCAAGCGAAGGTGAGAGCAGGGAAAGGGTGGGGAAACACCATCCCTTGGCCTGTTGATTGGGTTTTTCTATTTTGTTCTCACGCCAGTCTTTGTCTACACCCTCAGTCTTCTAACATTTGTTGTGCAATTTGTTTGAAACTCTGTGCAGCCCTTCCTTATTTTCTGTCTTTTCTGCCTTTCTGGAATCTCCATTTTGCCCTCTCTTCTCCCTCCCCACTGCCCTGCTCTGGTCCAGGCTTTTCTTTTCCCCCAACCTCATCTTGCCCTGGCCTCCCTGATCTGCCCCTAGGCCTGCCCTCTCCCACCCATCTTCAGCCTGGCAGCCAGAGTGGTCTTTCCAAGACACACACTTTATCCTGCTCCCTCCTGCCCTTGGAGGAAAGCCCATAGTCCATGGGACCTTGCGAGGTAGGACCCCAGCCCTCCCAGCCTCTTCTAGTGACTGCCCAGCTTATTCCACTCCAATTGGATTTCTTCCTGCTCTTTGAATGCCCAAGTTGCTCTCATTTCTATGCTGTTACACATTAGTTCTCTCTCTAAACCTTCTACCATCCCTTTTTACCTGGTTCACTCTTCCTGTTCTCCAGGTCTCAGCCCCTTCCTCTAGGAAGCCCAATCTAATTACTCTGCCCCTAAGCTGGCACCCCTGCTATCCCCCCCTCCATTCCCCTTCTCCCATTCCAGCCCTGCCCACTCTGGGTGGTCCCTTGCAACAGGTCTGTTTCCCTTGGACCTAGATGGTGAGTGAGCCTTGGGAGAAAGGAGCCCAAGAAGCTGGGTCCCAACAGTGCCCAGGATAGGCTCTCAGTGATGGTGTGGGTTGACTGAGCAACCACTTCCTGACCCTATCTATTCCTCAGCAAAAGATACCTGTCGGGGATGAGGTGGAGGGTATGAACATCCTGGGCCTGGTGGTGTTTGCCATCGTCTTTGGTGTGGCCCTGCGGAAGCTGGGGCCTGAGGGAGAGCTGCTCATTCACTTCTTCAACTCCTTCAATGATGCCACCATGGTGCTGGTCTCCTGGATCATGTGGTAGGTGGTGGGAGTGGGGGCTGGGGGCGTGGGATGGGGCGACCCTCCATCTACTCCTTGGAGCCAGATGGCCTGGATTCAAATCCGGCATCAGGCATTCCTGGGCTGTGTGACTTTGTGCAAGGGACTTACCCTCTCTGTATCACAAATGCCTCATCTATAAAATGAGGACAATGCTGTATTCTATGAAAGCTAAGACTGATACTGGCACCTTTTTTATTTTACTGGAAGGTGAAAAAAAGACAGTCAAGTTGTGGCCATAACCAGGCTAATGCATCTTAGTTTTAGAGATTTAAAGGTAACCAAATGTCCACCTTATGATCAATGATCTTAAAAAAAATTTTTTTTGGTATGTGGGTAGCTCCCTGACTGGGAATCGAACCCAGGCCGCAGCGCTGACAGCGCCAGCGCCGAAGCCTTAAGCCGCTACACCACCAGGGAGCTCCCAATGATCTTAAAATTGTGCCTGCTTAAGAAAAAAAAAACATGTGCACAGGTCTCTAGCTTCCACCCGTGTCCCTTCCCTAGTCTCATCCCCACATGGTCTCACACTAATCTCAGGACCCACCCTGGATCTAGAAGGTCAGAAATTGAGAGGGGCCAGGTTTGCTGCATTTTTAACAAATGCCACATACCCACCCACCTCAATTTTATTGCAGCCAGGTGGGATGCTGGGTGGGTAAGAGCAGGCTCGTTAGCCAGGAAGCCAGGGTTCTCATCCCAGCGTGTCCACATCCCAGCTGTGTGCCCTATGACAAGTTATTTAATCCCCCTGTGCCTCAGTTTCCCCATCTGGAAAATGGAGTTGATTGTACTAGGTGTAAATGAGTTAATAGGTGTGAAGTGCTTAGGACAGTGCCTGACCAATAGCAGGCCTATAGGAAACAATATTAGCTAATATTTATCAAGTCCTTTCCTTACATAATTTTTTGGCACATCCCATCGGCCAGAATGTGGGCCTTTGGCCAAGGCCAGGTGCACAGGCGGCTGGGAAATGGTGCTTTTTTTTCCTGTAACTAAAGAGGAAAGGGGTTTGCGAAACAATTAGTCATGGCAGTCAGGCCTTCTGGCTGGAAGGCGTAAGCACCCTAGGATCTTCACTCCAGGAGAGGGTGCTAAAGTGTATAGATGAATTATTAAAAAGCTTTCAACGCATTTCAACTGGCATCTCATTTCAGGCTCCCAACGTTCCTGTGAGGTTGGGAGCCTTATGATCCCTGCTTGACAGACCTCGTAGAGTTTGTTAATTCAGTGGTAGCCATAAGAGGCTCAGTAGGAGCTCCCTTGGGCTGAAAATTCAATCATGTTCACCAGCTTAGCACATCAAAATGCTTCCTACCTGGGACTGATTATTAAGACCTGAACCACAGACTGTGAGATGTCTTGGTTGAAGTCAGTGGTTCTCAACCTTCCTAAGGCCGCGACCCTTTAATACAGTCCCTCATGGTGTGGTGACCCCCATAACATTATTTTCGTTGCTCCTTCCTAACTGTCATGTTGCTACTGTTACGAATCGTCGTGTAAATATCTGATATGTGTTTTCCGATGGTCTTAGGCGACCCCTGTGAAAGGGCCGTTTGACCCTTAAAGTTTAAGTATGACTTAAACTTTAGGTGGTTGACAAGCAGATCCAGAAAATGTAAATGACTTAAGCATGGTGGATGTTTCTTTCTCTGTCGTGTGTTTTAGTCCCAATATAGTTGGTGACTCTGCTCTAAGTGGGGATGGGAGCACCCAGGCTTCTTTTATCTCTCAGCTGTACTATCTTCAAGGGGAGAGAGCCTGGAGGAGGCCGGGGGAGGTGCCCAGACTTCCACACACATTGCTGTGGGCATCGCTTGACCATGAGGGAAGCTGTGGTCAGGGTATGGAGAGCACGTGCCTGGCCCTGCGTGGGCATGTGGTCAGAAGCTGCCATCTGTCTCCTGGGTAATTAGGTATGCCCCTGTGGGCATCTTGTTCCTGGTGGCCAGCAAGATCGTGGAGATGGAGGACGTGGGGATGCTCTTTGCCAGTCTCGGCAAATACATCCTGTGCTGCCTGCTGGGCCACACCATCCATGGGCTTCTGGTCCTGCCCCTCATTTACTTCCTCTTCACCCGAAAGAACCCCTACCGCTTCCTGTGGGGCATCATCACCCCACTGGCTACCGCCTTCGGGACCTCTTCCAGGTACGGCCTTGGGGCAGACCAGGGTGGGAGTTTTAAACTAAGGGGACTGGAGCAGACGCCGGATGTCTGAAGACCCTTGAACTTTTGTGTTTGGGGACAATTGGATCTGGGTACAGAGGCCATACTGTCCTGGATCTCCCCTTCTCCCAAAATTAGAAAACTGCTGCCTCAGAGATTTCTTCCTTCCTTCCTGAGAAGCCCTCCTCCCCGCCAAGGCGGGGCCCTTGGGGACTCTAGTGCCTCCACCTGTGGGTCCCATCTCTGGGAGCTCTTTCCACTTTCTGTCCTAAGTAGTTTGTCCATCTCTCCTGGCCCTGGCCCCTCAGAGGGAAGCCTTCCCCACAGTGGCACCCCCAAAGGAGTCGTAATTCTTAGCTGAGGTCTGTCATTGGTGGAGATGGCAGGAGGTGTGGGTCAGTGAGCTCTCAGACATTATAGAATTAGGTATGAATTGTTGTGTGCATTTTGAGGAGTATCAGGGGATCCAGGGTGCCAACAGTTTGGAATCCTTGCATTCTGTGGGATCCGAAGTGCCTTCTGGCTCTGGAAGAAAGCGAATGGAGAGCTGGAAGGGTGTGGGGGTGGTGCGAGGGAGTGGCAGCTCGGAGGGCGGGCCGTGGGCGGGGCCTGGGGTGGGTGGGGCCTGGGCGGGGCTTGGCGCGGTAGGTGGGGTCAGGCTTGGGGTGGCCCTGTGAGCTCACCTGTGGTCCGTCACAGCTCCGCCACTTTACCACTGATGATGAAGTCCGTGGAGGAGAGGAATGGTGTCTCCAAGCACATCAGCCGCTTCGTCCTGCCCATTGGTGCCACTGTTAACATGGACGGTGCCGCACTCTTCCAGTGTGTGGCCGCAGTGTTCATTGCACAACTTAACCATCAAACCTTGGACTTCGTGAAGATCATCACCATCCTGTGAGTGCGGGGTGGCCGCGGCTAGGTGCCCCCTCCCCCACACATGACACCTCCCCTAAGAATGAACACAGGCTGGGGTGGGGGGAAGCAGATCTTGGGTGGCAGCTTCTCCCACTCCAAGGTCCCTCCCTGACCTCCCGTCTCCTCCCCCAGGGTCACCGCCACAGCATCCAGTGTGGGCGCCGCGGGCATCCCTGCTGGAGGTGTCCTCACACTGGCCATCATACTCGAGTCAGTCAGCCTGCCCGTTCAAGAAATCTCCTTGATCCTGGCTGTGGACTGGCTAGTGTGAGTATGGGTTGGGGGCTTCAGGGGGACTCAGGGGTATCCCTAGGAAAGGGGATGAGCAAGAAGGCAGAAGAGGAGAGGAAGGAAGAAAGGAGTTCCAGTCGGAGGGGAGGCAGGGATCTTTGAGCTTCTAAGGAGAATCCCAGAAAGGTCCCGTGCCTGAGTGGTTAATGGAAGGGACTCTTAGGTCAGGCTGCTTGTGTTCAAATCCCAGCGCCACCATTGCTATCTCTTATGACCTCGGGCAGGTACTTAATCTCTCTGTGTCTCAGTTTCTCCATCTGTAAAATGGAGAGAATAGTCTTTCCTAGAGATTAGATGACTTAACACGTGCAACTCCCTTGTAAGATCTAGTAAGCAGTAAGTGCTATATACATAATTGCTAGCTATCACCGTGAAGCTAATAAGAGCATAAAATAACAGGAAACAGTTTGGCTAAAAGTGAAATACAGAGTTACCGTATGTCTTAGCAGTACCACTCCTAGATATGCACTCAAGAAAACTAAATACATGTCCAAGAAAACTCGTATGCAAATATTCATAGTATATTATTCTATTAATCACTATTCCTAATAGTGAACAGGTAGAAACAAACCAAATGCCCATCAACTGAAGAATGTATAAACAAAATGTCACATACTCCTAAAATGGAATATTATTCAGCAATAAAATGGAATGAAGCACTGATACATACATGTTACCACATGAATGATCCTTGAAAACATTCTGAGTGAAAGCAGCCAGACACAAGGGACCACATAGTCTCTGATTCCATTGCTGTGTAGCATCCAGAACAGGCAAATCTATAGACAAAAAGTAGATTAGTGGTTGCCTAGGGCTGGGGGGAATGGGAGGAAATGGGGGATAACTGCTTAATGGGTGCGGAAGTTTCTTTTTGGAGTGATGAAAATATTCTGGACTTAAATAGTGGTGATGGTTGTACAGCTCTGAATATATTAAAATCCAGTGGGGGAGTTCCCTGGTGGTGTAGTGGCTTAAGGCTTCAGCGCTGGCGCTGTCAATACTGTGGCCTGGGTTCGATTCCTCAGCCAGGGAACTATCCACATATTAAAAAAAAAAAAAAAAATCCAGTGGGTTGTAAACTTTTAGAGGGTACATGAATTATAGCTCAATTTTCTAAATCAGCGCGTGCGTGCGCACACACACACACACACACACACACACACAAGCATAAAGAGTAAAGAAGCAGATCTTTAGGCTTTTAGGGAGGAGAAAGGCCTGAGGGAGAATTCAGTATCTTAGGGGAATGAGGAGGGGTGGATGGATCTTTTGGGGCTCTGAGAAAAGGGAGGGGTGAATTTTTGAGGTTCCAGAAGCAACAAATACTGTGTTTTGTTGGAATAAGGATCATTGGGGTCCAGGGACAATGAAGGAGATCATCTTTGGGGTTCTGGTAGAGAATTGTGGGTTTCTAGGGGAAAGAAGGGAGGTAGAGGACTTCAGGTGTTCTAGATGAAGAGATCTTTGAGGTTCTAGGAGGAAGGGATACTTGGGACCTGGGAGGACGATGGGCTGAGCTGGGTCTAGGGGAGTAGAACAGGGTTTTGTGTAGGAGGGTGTAATGGGACTTCATGATCCCAGGGGGAGAGGGAGGCAGCATTGGGTCTTGACCCCTCCTTTCTCACTCACTTCTCCATCACTTCTCCCCCTCCAGGGACCGGTCTTGTACTGTCCTCAATGTGGAAGGTGACGCTTTTGGAGCAGGACTTCTTCAACATTACGTGGATCGGACAGGACCTCACAGCTCAGTGCCTGAGTTGATCCAAGTGAAGAGCGAGATGCCCCTGGATCCACTGCCCGTCCCCACCGAGGAGGGGAATCCCCTTCTCAAACGCTTTCCGGGTCCTGCTGGGGATGCTGACACCTACGAGAAGGAATCAGTCATGTAAACCCCAGTAGAGACCTTCCCTGACCTCATGGGGGCACTTTCGACATTGAGATCATGAGGAATGATAAACAGACACACTGGGGCTCTGCCCACACACTTCGGGGAACCAGGGCCCCCAGCTTCACTCCGTGATCTGGAAGACCTCACTGCTGGGATATATGTGTATGTATGTGAGTGTGTCTCCCCAAATCTCCCCAGTCCTCAACTCCTGCTCCCAACCCAAGGCTAGAAGAAGTACCATCCTCCACGCCTCATCCTGAGAGGCTGCCTGACCTCCCCTCTCAGGGCCCAGGGTACAGGTCACCACGTGCAATTCTGCCCTCTTTGAGAGTGAGGGTGTTCTGACATGTTGCTGGCTCCTTTGCTGGTTATTTTAGTGGCTGTAGCTGTGTGTGTGTGTGTGTGTGTGTGTGTGTGTGTGTGTGTGTAAACTCTATCTTTCTATGGTACATCCCACCCTGTCCCGGCCCTCTGTTCATTCCACAGTAACAGAAATACTCCCAAAAACTCTAGGTGGGGGAAGACTGTGGACATATTTAGTAATGAAATTGTCAAGTATATCTAATCAGATGTTTAGCCACACTGAAATAAAAAACAAGATAGATTGGACTTTATTGAAATGAAATGTCTGTTCATCAACACCATTAGCAACCACCATGAAATGCCACTATACACACCCACCAGAATGGCAACAAAACCCCCACATGCTGACGAGGATGAGGAGCAACTAGAGAGCTCCTGCATTGCTGGTGGCAATGCAAAATGGTCCAGTCCCTTTGGAAAATGGCAGTTTCTTATCAAGTTAAAATATACCTTCGTTATACAGCCCAGGAGTCCCACTTGTATGTATGTAGCCAAGAGAATTGAAAACTTGCATTGACATAAAAATGGTACACGAATGTTTATAGTTGCTCTCTTTATAATTGCCAAAATTTAGAAAAGAATCACTTGGATAAACTGGCATAATTATTCATATGATGGAAGGCTACTCAACCAAAAAAAGCAAGTATCATACAGTTGACCCTTGAACAACATGGGTTTGAACAGTACAGGTCCGCTTACATGCAAAATTTTTTTGTTTTGTTTTGGTCTGTGGGTAGCTCCCTGGCTGGGAATCGAACCCAGGCCGCAGCGCTGACAGCGCCAACGCCGAAGCCTTAAGCCACTACACCACCAGGGGACTCCCTCCATGCAAAATTTTTTATCTGATTGGGAGACTGGATGAGAAGGGCCGACTATGCATTGATTATGTCATTTTTTGTAGGAGACTTGATTGTCCATGGATTTTGGTATCCACAGTGGGTCCTAAAACCAGTTTCCTGCAGACAGTGAGGGACAAATGTATTCAGGGGAGTAAAGTTAAATGCGGATTTTTTACTGTCTAGTAAAAAATTGTTTAAGGGTCAACTGTACTCAAGTTGGTTGCATCTCAGATAGTTTGAGTGGAAGAAGCCAGAAACAGTACCTAGTGTATGGTCCCATTTATGCAAAGGTCTAGAACAACCTAAATGGTCTATGCTGAGAAACAGTGGTGACCTATGAGGGCGCTCATTGCCTGGGAGAGGGCACAGGGGAACCTTCTATGATACAGCAATTGTCCTATGTCTTACAGAGCTTAATGCTTATATAGATGTAAACATTTGGAAAAATTAATCTGTACACTTAAGATACGTGCATTTTACCTTGTGCATGAGGGCTGTCTGGGAAAAAATCCAGCCATAAATGTCTCTTTTTTTAATATTACATGGCTGGATACTATCCGGATAGCTCTTGTATATTACCTTCCAATTAATTTTGTACAAATCATGATAGGAAATTTACTTTCCATTTTAACCACTTACATAGAAATGCAGTTCTCCCCCAATTTCTGAACTCTCATTCTGCAAGTAGACCCAATAATGATTTGCTTTTTTTTTTTTTTTTCTTTAAACCCCCAATTTTCCATTTGGATTTAAAAACTGACTCCATGGAGTTCCCTGATGGTGTAGTGGCTTAAGGCTTCGGTGCTGGCGCTGTCAGCGCTGTGGCCTGGGTTCGATTCCCAGTCAGGGAGCTACCCACATACCAAAAAGCAAACAACAACAACAACAACAACAACAACAACAAAAAACTGGCTCCTGTGTGAGTCCAGGATGTGGACAACACCCGTTCTCACAGGATCCCGTCTTGAGTGCTGGTGAAGCATATTACACATTACTGATGTTACCTTCCTAGGTCCCAGTTTAGACTTCTGCCAGGTGCCTGGAGACACCACCAATCCAGGTGCAGTAGATGGTATTTTGATTTATCTTTAGCATCTTTTTATTTTGTTTAGTTACATCTCATGATCGTTGCAGTGTGGAAATTTAATTTCTCTGATTCTGTGCAAAATTGCACATTGCATGTAAACATAGCCACTAATGAGTTCATTAAGTATCAAATAGTTGTGCAATTGGTGCTTTCAATGCTTTCTACTATGCCAAAACCCTTAGTGGGTTGTTACAGAAGTGTTTAAAAGTGTTTTAATGGTATTTGGGGAAATTGGTTGGGGGCTTTGGATGGAGCTAGGAGTGCGTTATCTTCCCCCATTTAAAATAATTGTTTATTCCAAAATTTTCTATTTAATGCTTTTTGGGTGATGGATTAGATTTAGGGATGCCTATTTAAAGAGGCACATACCTGTGTACATACTATGTACTTAATATATTGCATATGCTATATATACAATATATGTACATACAAAGAATAGGTAATTGGGCCAAGTTCCACCAAACAGTACTTAGCCATTTTTTACTGTTCTGTTTTTTTAAAAAAATTTTTATTGTTAAATTTATTGGGGTGACATTGATTAGTAAAAATTACATAGGTTCCAGGTACACAATTCTACATTATATCTTCCATGCATTGCATTATGTGTTCATCACCCAGAGTCAGGTCTCTTTCCATCACCATATATCTGTGTCCCTGTCCCTTCTCCACCACCCACCTTCCCCCTTACCCTCAGGCAACTACTAATTCTTTTACTGTGTCCATAAGTTTTGTTTCTTTGTTGTTTTCAATTTTATGTTCCACGTATGAGTGGAATCATGTAGTTCTTAGTTTTTTCTGTCTGGCTTATTTCACTTAGCATGATGATCTGCTAATTTTTTAATTGAGTTTTCTTTCTATTTTGATTGTTCATTCTATTTAGATTCCACATGTAAGTGAGATCATATGGTGTTTGTCTTTCTCAGTCATATTTCACTCAGAATGATATCTTCTAGTTCCATCCATGCTGTTGCAAAAGATAAGATTTTATTCTTCTTTATGGCAGAGTAATACTCCATTGTATAAATGTACCCCAGCTTCTTTATATAATCATTTATTGATGGACATTTAGGTGTTGTTCCATTTCTCCTTGGTGTGGACAGGGGCTTAGGTGACTCCCAGACCTTGTCCCCACTATGCTGTGCACTCCATGAAGGAGTGGCTTTAGTCCTGTTCACTGCTGTATGCCCAGAACACAGCATAGGACCCAACACATAGTAGGTACTCAATAAATCTTTGAAGAATGAATTGGGCTCCAGCTACAGAGCTGCCTGACTGTAAGAGGCTGTTACCCTAGTTCAGATCCTGCTTCTGCTACCTGCCAGCTACGTGACCTTGGGCAAGCACTGCTGAGTCTCATCCTCTGGTGACAATGGCTGTTATGCCTCACCCAAAGTCCTCTGGTGAAGGTTACTTAAAAGCAGAAGAAAAAAACACCTGGACAGCCACTCCCTGGCCCAGACTCCCACCTCCCTGTCCCTTACTCCATTACCCCACCCTCTTATCAAGACAGCCCTCTTATTCCTTTCAAGGAGCCTGGCTTGCGAGGGAGGGCTCAAGCTGGTCCTGGCTTGGGCTTGGACCTGGGTTCTAAGCTCAGAGTAGCAATATGGAGGGCAGGCTATAGCATGTAGCTTTCTGGTCTGGCTTCCTTTAGTTAGCATGATGCTTTTGAGATTTAGTTATGTTTTTGCACGGGATCAGTGGTTACTTTTTTTTTTTTTGATGTTTGTTGTTGTTTGGTTCCCTGAACAGGGATTGAACCCAGGCTGTGGCAGTGACAGCACTGAAGCCTAGCCACTACGCCACCAGGGAACCCCCAGTTACTTTTTTTTTAATCACTGAGGAGATTCCATTGTCTGCATGTAACAGTTTGTGGACCTCACCTGTTAATGGACATTGGGTGGTTTCCAGTTTGGGGCCACTGTGCATAAAGGTGCATTTGGACACAGGTTTTTACACGCCATCCACTTTTCATAGCAAATATTTTGTAATTCCCCAGGGGGGTTACTACTCGGTAGATGCATTGGCTCATCCAAATACTAGGACAAGGATGCCCCTTTCCCTTCCACAGCCCAGTTTTAACCCCTTGGCTGCTGGGTCAGGGGGAGGGCCAGGAGGTTCCCAGGGAGGGCCAGGAGGATAATAGTAGGGGGACTCACTGCAGTGACCATTTGCCAATGGGTTAGTAATCCATAATTTAATGTTTTTTGGGGGAGGGCAGTGTTTCCCTGGCTGAGAATCAAACCCAGGCCACAGCATTGAGAGCGCTGAAGCCTAGCCACTACACCACCAGGGAACTCCCTGTAATTTAATGTTTATGTGTTTAAACCACCATGTGCATGTGCTGGCTGGAATGTCACCTCTGGGGAAGTCTTGGCTCTCCTGAAATGAAGTTCCTAGGTAAACATAACCCACTTGCACAAGATTTTAAAAACAATCTCTATGTTGTCCTAACTGTAATAAAAATTATAGTAATTTATAATATGCATTTCAATATGCAAATGTGTGGAGTCATGTCCCCAGAACCCAAGGAGATAACCAACTGGTTACACCTATAATGTAGGCAGTTCCCAACATGGCTGGAAACACGTGGTACTGGTGTCTGATGACCAAGGGCCTTGTGGGACATGATTTTCTAAACTTGTTGACAATCCTTGGCCAAATTTTTAACAAAACATGATGCAAGTTTTTCTCATTTTACATGGTAGCTGCACTTCCTGGAAAATTCAGAGCTCATTAAAACCTTACAGAAAGGACTTTGTGTTTCCATGAAGAAAGAGTTAGATTCTGGGCTCAGGTAATTCTTAACCAGATGTTTTTCTAGTAAGCCTAAAATTTAGTTAGTATGTACTAGTGTGGATGTGCTAGGTGTTCAAATATCGAACTATTCTGTTTTTTCTGATTAAGAGTACAGGAGTGATTGAGAAAGCAGTAAAATTCTTTTTTTTTTTTTCTTTCTGGTATGTGGGTAGCTCCCTGGCTGGGAATCGAACCCAGGCCGCAGCACTGACAGCGCCAGCGCCGAAGCCTTAAGCCACTACACCATCAGGGAACTCCAATAAAATTCAATAATATATTGTAATATAAACTCATTTGTTCAATTATTGCCATGGGTTTTCTGTCATATCATTGCTTAGTTGAAAATAAAAATAATGAATATACAAAATTATCAGAAAGTATTATAAGGGCTAGAAAAGTTTATAATGTAATTGCTGTTAGTTCAAGAACAGCGAAGAGAGGAAAAAGCACCAAAACATTATGGTTGATGCTAAGAGAAATTCTTTTTCTATTGAAATCTTAGTTCACCTAATGATTCTCAATTTAATGGGCAGGTGCCAGAAGCATTTGATGGGGTTCTCTTGTCACATCACAGCCAAGGCAAAGGTTATATGTCTACACACATAAATGATGTTTTTTTTTTTAATGTATATACATACATACAGCTGTGTTAATCAAGAAATCACACCAACAATTTCTAAATGAAACAAAATCATTAAATAGTTTAAGAATGAGTTGACCTTCAACTTATGTTGGCAAAAACTTAAAGAAATAGATCATTTTGATTGAGAGTTAAAAAGAAATATTTCAAAAATTGGATGCATATATTGATTTATATATTACTGTACTAGGTCTCAAATAGTTTGAACATCACTCATCCTTCCTGAATGTCCAAGGGGACATTTGAAAACTATATGTGACAAGGGATACTGAGTTATTGAGTGTAGGTGCCCTGCATAGATTATAAGACATCATTATCCCTGGGCCATGCCTTCCAAGAGCCAAGAGTACAGCCCAAACCATCCCCATACATTTCCAGATTGCTCCATGGGAACCCGATTCTTTTCGAGCCATTTATTGGTCCAGTAGCTAAACAGAGAGGCTGTGTAAGAAATTAAACTTTGGACATCTGAGCCTCTGCGGATTGGGCCAAATTTGCGTATTTGTCTTTTCTTGGTGGTCTGTGAAGTCTTCTAAGGGTTTCACATTTCAATCCTCCCACCTAATGTATAGGTTCAGGGAGGCAGCGACTTGCCTCAGATCACAAAGTAGGTGGCCAAGCCAGGATTCAAACACAGCATTGACTTCTGACCCTTTTACCACTCAAGTGCCTCACAGCATCCCTGTCGGGTGAGTGCTCTCATCACCCCTATTTCCCAGGTGCAAAGCAGAGGTGTGGAGGCAGATTCATGGGGTGGCCCTGGCTCATGTGGGAGGAAGTGGCAGTGCTGGGGTTTAAACCCAGGCCTCTCCCACTTCACATCCTGTTGGGTTGAGTCAAGTAAACAAAAACTTCCATTACTTCTTTTTAATGTAAAAATGGAACAATTTATTGCTAATATATAGCATGATAGTAGTACTTGTATATAATTTATAAATAAATACACATATTAAGAGTACATGCCCAAACAGTATTTACTCTTAGGTGCATGATCACAAAAGGCAGGCTGCCATCGCTTTGCCTGCTAGGTGGTTAAGGGCCCTTTGGGTACCAGTATGAGAAAGGCATTGTGGGCCACTTCAGACTGACAGCCTGGGTTCAAGTTCCCACTCTGCCACTTCCTAAGCTGTCTGACCCTGGGCAAGTGACTTAACCATTCTGGCCTCAGTTTCCTCATCTGTAACATGGAAATAATAGCAGCTCTTATCTGGGAGAATCAGTTAATCCATGTGAAACAGTGAGAACGATGCCTGGTACACAGTGCTCAGTAAATGTGAGCTATGATTATTGTTTACTCTGTCTTGCAAGCAGAGAAACAGGTGCAGAGGACTAAATAATGAGGTAACACAGTTAATAAGAAGCGGGACTCCAATCCAGAACCCCATTCTTAACCACAGCCACATCTTAGAGCTCAGTCTGTTTCCTCCTCTGTAAGATGAGGTTAAGAGCAGCATGCACTTCATAGGGCTTTCTCAGGACAGGAGGAGGTCGCATTCCGGAAGAAGGGGAGATGATCATCCTGTCTAGCGGGGAACAGGGGCTGAGACAGAATAGCAAAGGTTCAGGAATTCTAAAAGCTATGAAGAAGAGGTCCTCCTGGGCTTAGTGTAGCCCAGGCCCTCACGGCAGGACAAAGTCGCCCTCTAGTGGTAGAAGCAACCCTAGCAGCTGGTGCCCTGGGGTTCTTTACACTGAGGGCATGCACTGAATCCTAGAGGAAACTGAGGCACAGAGAAACCGGAACACTCACTCAGGGACACCTAACTAGTAAGTGGGGAGCTGGGGTTTGAATCGCGGCAGTCTGGCCCCAGAACCTACACTTTCTCCCTCTTTCCAAAACTCCCAGCATTGGAACCCAGCCAAGGTTCTATGGCTTTGATGGACTGTGTCATGGACTGTGCGGGGCTTTGAAGTGGGACTTGGCATCCCTGGCATACCCACCAAATGCCAGAGGCACCAAGACAAAGGACTCTTTTCCTGACCCCAGGCACAGGAGTCAGGGCTTCAGCCGCTTCCTGCCAAACTCAGGAGTGCCGGGTTGGGGTACTCGGGGTTCTCGATAACCCCGGGGCCAAATTTGAGCTCCAAGAAGCGGCGGTAGTTGTTAGGCGCCTGCGCCATGAAGCCGGCAAAAGGCAGGGGCACAAGAGGCTGCAGGAAGTGTTCAGGGAATTCAACATCTTGCCGGTGGTCCAGCCATGTGTCCTTGGTCATGACCCCATTGCGGGGGTAGAAGGGCCACAGGTCCACGTGCAGGTGGTTGCTCTCGCTGTACTGCACACGAAAGAAGTCACCTTCTATGGCCTTCTCCCACACGAAGCCATGCTCATCCACGACCGAGCCTGCCTCAGCCCCCCGGAGTTGCTCACAATTGCCCACGTCCTCCAGGTAGATGCCCAGGTCTACATCATAGTCCCATGGGATGATGTCCCCGTGGCGGGCCGCCCCCAACAGTGAGCCACCCTCCAGCCAGTAGCGCACACCAGCTGCCTCCAGCACGCCCACCACATAGCGGGCAGTCTCGCGCAGCGCGCGCAGGCAGCACGGAGGTGTCCAGCGCCTCTCGTATAGGTAGGCTGGCGTGTCACCCACCACGGTCCCGAAGCAGCGTGGGGTTTCCTTGCTGCAGCCAAACCACTCGAGGCGCCCGCCCTGCCAACTCACCAGGCGGATTCCCAGTGCCCGCATCAGTGCGGCCCTTCGTGCGCGCCCTTCGCGCTCAGCCTTCCAGCGTCCGTGGGCTGTGGCCAGTGGGGGCTGGTGTGCGGTGGGGAAGGTCAAGTCCAGCAGTTGTACAGCCCATCCACGCAGGGCCGTTTGCAGGAAGAGGCCAGTGCCCACTGGCCGGGCCAGGGGCGCTGACAGGTTGAAGAGGTCGCGGGTGCGCAGGAGCACCACTGCATCCCCGTCCAGGGCATCGCAGCGGGGTGCGGAGGGGGCCGGGCCGTAGCGTGCTGTCCACTCCCTCAGGCTGACGTTCAGGGCCAGGCACCGGGCAGGGTTGGCTGAGGTGACCGGAGCGGCCACTAGGCGTGCACTTCCCGCCTGGAGCACCTCCACCATGCGCTCCAGCTGGCCCGGTGTGTCGGCCCTTGCCCCATCAGGCACCAGAGCCACGTACTCAGTGGCCACGTAGGTCTCGGGGCGAGAGGCCGCAGCGGGCCGGTCCAGGGCAGGCTGGAGCAGCACCAGGTGAACACTGGGGATGCTGGGCAGGGCCAGTGGTGGGTAGGGGAGCGTGTCGGCTGCCACCACCACCGGCTGGGCTGGGTCCTGTTTCAGGAAGGAGTCCACCATTTCAGGTACCGCGTTGTCAAAGGTCTCAAACTCCCGCACCAGGATGGTGACATGAGGAGCAGCAGATCCACGGCGGGGACCCCGGGCCCGGGAGTTCCTGGGCTGGTGCTGCAGCCACGAGACATAGAAGAGGACCAGGAGGTTGAGGGTGATTGCGGCTGCCAGGACAGCCTGGCAGCGGGTGAGCCGCATGGGGGCAAAGTCAGACCCTACCTGGGCCTCCGAGGCATCCTGGGGATGGGAAAATGAAAGAGGAGTTTGGAGCTGGTTCTCAGCAACACCCCCTCAACCTATCTTCAGCCTTGCACTTTTCTTCCAGCCTTTTCCCTATTTGGTTTCAGCTCTGGCTTGCCCTCCTCCAGGAAGCCCTCCCTGACCTCCCAGGATGGTCTTGCACCCCCCCACCTCTGGGCTCTTTCAGTTCCCGGGGGGTTGTCCCACCATTCTAACTCATTACTGCATAAGGACTCATCTGTGTCCTCCCATTGGATTGTGATACCCATGAGGGCAGGTCCTGAGCCTGTCTTGGTCACTGTTGGGTCCCAAGGCCACCTGGCACAGAGGTAGGTACATATTAGGTGTTAAGACTTTATCAAATGAATCATCTCCCCTTCCTTCCTGTTGAATCCCACTCTTCTATTTATTGTCCACTTCTCATTCAAATTCAAGTTCAATTATAAATGCCCCAAACTCCATCCCCAAGCCTAACTTGTACCTTCTACTCTACCATTCCCTTTTCTAAGAAGCCATTCCTGATCTCTCCCTCCTGTCCCTCCTACACCCTGGCTCTGGCTCCAGGGTGAGGCTGTGCCCTCAAGCCTTGGCCCCCAATCCTCTACCCCACTGCCCCCTTGTTACTTCCTTAAACCCTGTGCTACCTGGTTATGTCTTTACTGATGGTCAGCCAGATTGTTTTGGTTTTACAAGGAGAGGTAGAAATGGTTTCTTTCTTTCTTTTTTTTTTTTTTTCTTTTTGGTATGTGGGTAGTTCCCTGGCTGGGAATCGAACCCAGGCCGCAGCGCTGACAGTGCCAGTGCCGAAGCCTTAAACCACTACACCACCAGGGAACTCCCAGAAATGTTTTCTTAAATCAATTTATCCCAATTTTTAAAGTTGGTAACTCATTTTTTTTTAAACTTATAGCAACAGGAAGTAGAATGGTAGTTGCCAGGGGGTGTGAGGAGGGGGGAATGGAGAATTGTTGTTTAATAGGGTTTAGAGTTTCAATTTTGCAAGATGAAAAAGTTTTGGAGATTGTACAAAAATGTGAACATACTTAATACTACTAAACTATACACTTAAAATTATTAAGATAGTAAATTCTACTCATGGACACAATCAATAGTTTAATGTTTTTTGGGGGAATGAGTAGGATAGGGAGGGGAGAAAGGGGAGGGAGTGGGAGAGGAGGCGGGGAAGCTAAATATAAGGTGATGGAACGAGAAGTCACATTAGGTGGTGAACTTATTATACATCAACTTGACAATGCACTGTAGAATTGTGTGCCTGAAACCTATGTAATCCTTGATAACAGATGTGACCCCAATAAGTCTAACAATAAAAATGAATTAAAAAAAAAAAGATAGTAAATTCTATTAGGTGTATTTTATCACAATTTAAAATTTTTTTTTTTAAATTTTTGTTTTAAATGAAATAAGTTGCATTAAAGGAGGCTGCTAAACCTTAGGACCCCCCCACCCCCACCCTGCCAACCCCCCAATTCATTGTCCACACTCCTTAAGCAACCCCCAGATGGCGCTGTCTCCCTGTCTCCATCACAACTTGAAGATTTGGCTGGTCTTCATTCAGCACAGGAGGTATAACTAACTCTGGGTTTGAGTAGATGCTCAAATAAAGGTTCCACATGAAAGATTTTCAAAAGTTTCTGCTCTCCTCAGGGGGGAGGACATAAAAGACCCAGCTAATCTTCCTAGCTCCTAAATACTTCTGACCCTTCCACCCATTTCCTACAGCTCTACCCTCAACCTGGGTCCACCCAATCCCGACTCATCTTCCCCTGGTCTCCTGACCAAGTCCCCTCCTTGTGGCAGCCAGAAGGGTCTTCATAAAACACAAATCTGACCTTCCTCCCTCTGTACCCCTACTTAGAGGCTCCCCAGTGCCTGAGTGACCTGGCCCTTACAATATCCCACAAGACCTGAGTGACCTGGCCCTGGCCTACCCACCATTCCAGCCCTATCTTGCCTCTTCAAACTCTATGCCTAAGCCACCTTGGATTTTTCCTCAAATAGGTCTTATTTCTAAGCCTATGCACATTCTGTTCCTTCTGTCTACAAGAGTTTCCTCTTGAACACCCTTTCTTCCCATGCCTGTTTTCTCCTGGAGAACTCCTACTTATGCTACAGGCCTCAGCTCAGACGGCCCCTCCTCCAGGAGGACCTCCCTGAACCCCAGGCTGAGTCAGAAGTCTCATCAAGGGGCGACCCATCCCAGCCCTGCCCATCTGGTTTGGCATTGTCTGAGGATGGGTCTGTTTGCCCCATTAGACTCAAAAGGTAGAGCCAGGGCTGTCTCTATTACCACTGTGTTCCTAGCACATGGCTGGGCATGGAAAATGGACTTGGTAAAAAAATGACGGCCAAGGTCAGGGTTTCTGTGTATCTGTAAAGCCCACTCATGTCCCTGGAGTCAAACTGTGCACTGTGGCCATGTCTCCCCACTTTTTCTCCTACCAGGAATGCCTTCCCACCCTTCTTCATCTGTCCCAATCCTGATAGCTCTTTTCTCACCAAACTTGGATGTCACTTAGGAATATGAATTGCACTTTAAAAGTGACTTCTTACTCTTTAGAACCCTGGAATTCCCTTCTGGACCTTGGATGGATCCCTCCTTCCTGCAGTCCTTCAACATCTACTTGTTGAACTCCTACAACACACCAGGCACTGTTCTAGGCACTGGGGACACAGCAGTGGACACACAATACAGAGACAGGCAATACCCCTGACCTCATGGAATTCACATTATTATGGGCAGAAAGAATATTTGGAACCATAGGATCTTCAGTCTTAAAAATCTTACAATCTTAAGAGCTTAGCTACACAGAAGACAGGAGCTCTTGGATGGTCTTAGAATCTTCTAAAGATTCTAAAGAGACTGTCCTGTTTCACCTTTGCCCCTACAGTCTGTTTCCCATGTAGTGGCCAGAATTTGAATTAGATCCTGTCCTGCATTTGCTCAAACCCTCCCATGACTCAAAACTCACTCAAAGGGAAAGCCAATGTGTTCATTATAGCCCATAAGGCCCCCAGGAGTTTCCCATCCTCTCCTACTTGCTCACTCAGCTCTGGCCACACCAACCATCAAACACTTGTTCAAGTGCACCTGGGACACTCAAGCCACAGCATTGGCTATTCCCTCTGCTTGGATGCTCTCCCTAGAAGGTAGCTGCATGATTCCTCTCCTACAACCTTCAGGTCTTTGCTCAAATGTCACCTATCCAGTGAGCCCTTTCTTTGGCCACTCTATTTAAAAATGCATGTCCCTATCCTCATATACTGCCTCTGCCCCATCCCTGGTTATTTTTCTTTCCTAATAGTTATCATGCAGAATTTTACTTGTTTTTTTTTTTTTTTTTAGGTAGTTCCCTGGCTGGGAATCAAACCCAGGCTGCAGCATTGAGAGTGCCAAAGCCTAGCCACTACACCACCAGGGAACTCCCAGATTTTTACTTATCTTGTTTATTGTTTTTTTCTGTTTTGTTTCCTGCTGTATGCCCAGAGCACAGCTCAGTGCCTGGCACATAGCAGGTGCTCAATAAATGAATGAGTGACTCCAGTTGTTCAGATGGGGAACCTATGGCTCAGAGACAAAAAGGATGCAGGGACCAGACCCCATGTCTCCACTGTCCAGGCCCTGGCTCTTGCCATGTTCTGCCTTGTTGAATCTGGGCTGGAAAGTACCCAGCAGGACAGAGGACAGAAACTGGGTCTTCAGAGACCAGAGGATATGGTGGCTTGATGAGGAGGTGCCACCCACTGGGAGAGGGGACCAAAGAAGGAGAAAGGAATGAATCATCTAGTACTCTGACAAAGTCATGTTAGCTTCCCTAACTGTAAGGTCTCAAAACCCCTGCACTGAGGTTAAGGTGGATGAAATGATGATTTTGATGGTCTGAATGTTCTATGTTTTTATGAATATTTTTCATAATAGAATTCTAATATCAACAATTCTAACTGTTCATGATGTGACAGCCCCTGTTCTAAGTACTTTACATGTATTCACTTGTTTAATCCTCAAGTTATGATCACATTTAAAGATGAAAAAATTGAGGCACAGAGAGATGGAGTCACTTGCTTAAGGTCACACAGCTGGAAAGTGATGGACCCAGGATTTGAGCCAAGAAGCAGGCTCCAGAGCTGCGCTTTAATCCAATCAACTCTGCTGTCTTTCTTGGGGCTACTCAGTCCAGCTCTCAGTCTCCCTTCTATGAGCCTTCCCCAGCCCTAACCTGACAAGTGCTCTCAAAGCTGAATATGGCACATTAATTAATTCAATTCACTAACTCAACAAAGCTATTTACTAAGTGCCCTCTGTGTCAGGGACAAGGGATGAATTAGGCAGTCACTGAGCAGGCCCTCCAGAGGTAGGAAGAAAGATAAAAACCAAAAAACAACTTACAGATGGGGCAAGAAACCAGCCAAGGGGTGGCAGAAAAAAATAAAAATAAAAAAGGGCTTGCTTTAGAAAATGCAGTCAGGGAAAGAGCAGACAGTTAAGACTGAGACTTTGTTTCTCCATCTCAAAAAAAAACAATGTAAGTGGATCCAGACTCACTTCAGGCCTGGGTTCACCTGGCCTGAGCTCTGACCTGGCCTTGGCCCTCAGTTGTTGCATCTATAGAATGGGAATGTGATGGGTAGAGAAAATGAGATATGTGGGAAAGCCTTTGGGAATGTGGAAAGAGCAGTGTCCACATGAGTGCTTGTGACGCCCAGGAACTTCTTACCTCCTACGTTGTAGTCTGGGGGAGATCCCAGGAGGTGGTTCCAGCCCAGCTCAGCTGCACTGCTGAGGTAAGGAGAACCAGAAAAACCCAAATCAGCCAATTTATCACAATAGAGCACAATTTCATCTTAACTACAAAAGTGGCAATGGGAAGGTCAAGGAATCATTTCTCATTTCTCTTGAAGTCCCTTAAGCTCAGACACTACCTGGAGCATCTCAGAAATGGGTGGGAAGGATGTCAGTTATCATAGCAAACTTTAACCATCCCTCTCTCATGATTGTGTCCAGAAAGATAGGGCTAGAAGTGACAAACTGTTACCATGACAAACCCTGCCCTTGACACACTCCATTCTGAGAGAAAATCCTGAAACATTTCCCTACCTTGGTGGGTCTGGTTCCTAGAGTCACTGGAAGCGGGGGTGGGGAGGAATGCCCCTGTTTAGTAACCAGGACTTAGCCTCAGCTGTTTCTCACATCCCTGAGGATGGGGGATGGTCAGGCCCTGTAACCATAGCAACTACACCTCAGCAGAACATCTCCTCCTCTAAAAAATACCTGGGAGATGGTTACTCCTGGTAAAGCCTGGGTGGTGGGGTTAGAAAAGAGGTATTTCCCTCCGTAGCAGTGTCCCTGGGGCTGGGATCCTTCGACCCGACTGTAAGGTGAAGTTGCCGTAGTAACCAAAGAGAGTAGGGTCAGAAGGACAACCAAGGACTTAGGTTACCTTAGCAAGCTTCTCCTGGTGCAGGGACAGGAGAGGTTTGGGGCTCTATAACCAAAGGGAGGGGAGGCTGGGGGTGTTCCAGGCTGGTGAAGGGTTACCATGACGACCGACCGGGTTGGGGGAGGGGGCAGGAATCAGAGAGGATGGGGCCATGGTTGAAACCACCCCCGGTGGTCTCCCTTTCTCTCAAAGAGTTAGTGATGCTCGAGGAGACTGTAATTAATATTTAGTCTGAAGAGGGTTAGAATCTTTCTTTGGAGCGAAGCGAGAGGAGGGGGGCACAAAGCAGCGCCCCTCTAAGTCCAGCTCTCCCCAGGGACGACAGTCGCGCGGGGTCTGGGTGCAGTTTGCTGTCCTCGGGGCGCACGCCCCCTTCCTGCCCCCAGCCCCCGCGCGCCTTCAGGTTCCACCCGGGTGGGCGAGGCGCGCGCCCGGCCTCGCTCCCGTCCCCGCCCCCCCCGTCCCAGACGAGCGCGCGCGCAGGGAATTGGCGCGGCCGCGCAGGCGCGCGAGGCACAGCGGGCGCGCGGGCCGGCCCGGGGCCTCCATGATGGAGGAGCGAGCGGCCGCTGCGGTCGCCGCCGCCGCCTCCTCTTGCCGCACCCTCGGCTCGGGCGCGGGTTCTGGCCAGACCGGGGCGGCCCCGGTCTCTGCCCCCGCCCCCGGGCCGGGCCCGGCTGCCAAGGGAGGCGGCGGCGGCGGAGCCAGCCCCGGGCCCACGGCGGGGCCGGAGCCTCTGAGCCTGCCCGGGATCCTGCACTTTATCCAGCACGAGTGGGCACGCTTCGAAGCGGAGAAGGCCCGCTGGGAGGCCGAACGCGCTGAGTTGCAGGTGAGCGCCACCCGGGACCCCCGACCCCCCGCCCGGCCCGGCCCGGCCTCACCCGCCGCCGCTGCCGCCGCCATCTTGGAGCAATGGCCGCCGGGACGGCCGGGGGGGCGGGAGGGGACCGCGTCTGGCCCGAGCGGGGAGTGAAGGACCGTCCGAGGGTGGAACTGGGGGCACTGGGGCGCTTCGAGGCAGGAGTGGGGCTCGGGGTCGGGAGGGCCCAAGCGCAGCTGGCCGAAAGAAGGGACAGAGGGGCCTAGAACCGGTTGGAAGTGGGAATGAGAGTGAGCGGACCGGCTGTCCGGTTTCCTAGAGTGGCCTTGGGCCCTGGCAGGGGCGTAGGAGAACTCAGCCAAGGGTGCTGAGAGGATTTGTTGGAGGTGCTTATGTGGGAGTGAGCTAAAGCTCTCGGGTGCCTAGGGACTCCCACTCCCGTCAGGACCAGGTGCGGGTTGGAGGTGGAACCTGATGGGCTCAGGGTGTAAAAGCGGGCGCTGGGAAGACTTGCGATCCGTTGAGGACGAGAGCGGTCCGGCCGGGATCAGGCCTGAGTAGAGGGAGGAAGTCATGGAGTCTGGGACACGGGGTGTTTCTGAGCGTTTGGACGGAGGGAACTGAAAGAGCTCCGGGAGTAACAGGAGGGTCTTGAGGGGAACTAGGATGATGATGTATGCCCTCCCCGCTGAGGAGGAGGGGTGGGGAAACTGGGGAGGCATGTCATGTGTGACTGACTACCTAGTGCAGGGAAAGGGTCCCAAGGACGTGCCCTAGGAATCTGTGTGGAAGAGCTTGAGAGCGGAAACTCCAGTTTGGGGGTGTGGAGGAGTGGTGGGGGGTCGTCTTGAAATGGGAGATGTGTGTAGGGTGACAGGTGGAAAACCCTGAACTGGAGTGGGGTGGTCAGACATGTCCAACGTGGAGAAGAGAGGACCTGGGATGGGAACCGTAAGGAGGAATCTGGGGGTACCGGGGGTGGCACGGGGGAGGCATTTTGTAGAGCACGAAGGCAGCAGAAGGAAACATCTCAGAAGGACCCTGAAGGAAGATGACTTTGTGGGAGTTTCTGGGAAAGAGCCCCATGGTTTGTGGAGTAGCTGGGGAGACGGATGCACCCTGGGATGATGTTTGGAAGTCTGAGGAGCTGGGCTGGGTTTTGTGACCTTGAAAAGTGTGGGTCCATTTGCAGAGCTTGGGCATCAGAGTTGTGAGGATTTGAAGGTGTCCAGCCATGGGCGGAGAGGAGTTTGAAAGTGCCTGGACTCAGGGGTATTATTAGCTGAAGGCAATATCTGCTTCTCTTAACTTACCTTTCCCCTACTGATTTGCTGTTTAAGGTGGGGCCCAAGTAAATAACTGATTAGAATTTTCTCCATAGGATGAATGAAGAGAGCATCCCACAATTCTCCCACCACACTAGGGATCTTAGCTGTGTGGTAGCTGAAGCTTGGGTTTGGAATAGGAGAGGAATCCTTATGTAAGTGCTCCTCATTTTGTGTCCCACCCTCTCTACTTCCGGAGCTCTTTCCAGGCAGCATGCATCTCATTATGTAGGAAGGGCCATTGTCATTGCTCTCAGGTTAGCAACTGCTGTTTATTGAGTACCTGTTATCGCCTAGGCACTGTATTAAGCACTTAAGATACATGGTATCATTTAATCCTTGCAATATTCTGGGAGGGTGATATAATCCACCCCCACCCCTTTAATAAGAAGAGGAAATGGAGGCTCAGAGAGGGTCAGTGATTTATCTAGGATCACAGCTCGGTGAGTGGCAGGACTGGTCTGTGGACTTTGAAGCCCATTCTCTAATTCCTTTCTGCCACCCAGTAGAGATGAGAAAACTGTTTTGAGGAAGCTGCATGGCCTCCCCAGGGTCATCTAAACAATCATAACAGAGTTGGAATTGAATATTGGTCTCTGGGACTTCATGCCCAGATCACACTTCAGCACTTTAGGGCTAATGAGAGTAAAGATATTTTTATTCCCTCATTTAGTGGCCCTTCTTGGAGTTGGAGAGGAACTTGTGGGTAGCATCCATTGGGCTGTCCTTGTCTTGGCTCCAGCATCACTTTTATACTTTGGTTTTCTTTTGTCCTGTTACATTACTAAAAATTTAAAGATCTTAGAAGTATGTGTATGTATACATATAAGTAGAACTGAAAAGGGAAAGTCACACTTTTGTCTCCCTCTTACTCCTTCCCAACTGTTACTGCTATAAAAGTAGTTCAGCTCTTTGTGTGTAAGATGTGAGATTATATGTATCATTTTATGACTTTTTTCACATACTTATGTGCTTTGATGTTTCTTTAATATCAGCACAGAGCTCCTATTATTTTTAATAACTGTTCCACTGGATATTTGTACTATAACTCATTTAGTTTGACCCCGTTGATGGACTTTTAGCTTTTTTCCAATTTTTCTCCATCAGAAATGACTGCGGTAAATGTCCTTATATTTCTGTGTGAATATAAGTAGAATGATGGGTGGAATAGGAGAATAGATGTGTTTATAACACGGTGATTGGTTCTCCTAAATTCCTCCATGTTTAGATTCCCATCAGCAGTACCTCTTTTTACACACCTTTGCTTTGGCACTTATCACTTACAGAGGTGTGATGTCTCCTGTGAGATTATTTTATGGCCTGGAATGTGTTAATCTTTTCTGATGAGCTCTGAATACTTTTTCTTCAAATAACCGTGCAGCTGCTCCCAGCACAGGAGGCACTGTGCAGTAAGGGCTCAGTAAGTGTGCATAGAATGGTAGAAAAGGCAGCCCCTTGTGAGGTTCTACCAGGAGGCACCCAACAATTGGAGCAGGGAGGTGGTGTAGATTGGGTCTGATAATAAGCAGGACTTTGCCAGGGATTCTGAGAAGTAGGCGGGGTGGTTCCTGCCCCTTGGAAACTTCCAGGCTAACAGAGGCTAGTTTTGTATAGGAGGCTACAGAGTTAATGTGGCTCTGCTCACGATCTCTGCCACTTCTGGGAAAGGTAGCTCATTGAGGACAGGAGGAACCTCGTGGAGGAATCTGAACTGTACATTCATGTAGGAACAATAGAGAAATATGGCAAGTGTAGTGGCAACAGAAAAGGTGTAGAGCTGGCCCTGGCCCACTTCCAGCCTCAAATAAGGCTCTGCGGGATGCCGGGGACTCATTCCTAAGGAACTGAGGAGCTTGGGAAGGAGGAATGTAGGAGGTGCAGGGCTAGATGGGACTAACCAGGGAATCCTTTGATGCCTGGAACAGAAAGGTCAGCAGAGAGGGTGCAGAGAGGCATCAGTTCCTGGGAGGAGAGCTGCCAAGGTGCCTCAGAAAGCCTTTCAGATGCTGCCTGGCTGGAGAAAGGGAACAGCCGGAGTAGAGGCGGCAGCCATGTCTCAGAACATTTCTGGGCTGGTGTATGTTCTAACAGTCTGGCCAGGGGAAGTGGCAGTGGGTGGATCTAGTGAATAGAGAACTTCCAGATCCCAAACTTACCTGCCAGCCCGCCTCTTGCAGATAAGGCAGCAGGCTGCTGGTGTTTGCCAGGTAGGAGGAACCTGCTACCAGCACTTCCCCCTTTCTTGGGGTTCTACTGCCTTAGGACACTTCAACCACATTTTTCTGGTTCTCTGTTTTCTCTTTGCCAGAGGAACTGGAAAGGGGATAACAGAGCAGAGTGGGACAAGTGATTCTTCATTTTCTTCCCTTATAGACAAATCACTGACTATTGCTGGTCCCTCCTCATAACCTCAAATTTCCTCATCCCCTCTCTGCCCCTGCCCCATCCTACTCTGGGCCACTGGATTTCTGGGACTGCCTCTTTCTATGACTGGTATCTCTGCCTTTAGCTTTGCCAGCCTCCCTCACCTTTCTCCAGCTATCAATTCTCCACATTATATTATAGCTGACATTACCTTTGTAACATTCTGATGTGGCTGTATTGGCCTTTTTTATATCCTTTGTTTTTTTTGTTTTGTTTTGTTTTTTGTTGTTGTTGTTGTTGTTGTTGTTGTTGTTGTTGTTTTGGTATGTGGGTAGTTCCCTGGCTGGGAATCAAACCCAGGCCACAGCACTGACAGCGCCAGTGCCGAAGCCTTAAGCCACGCCACCACCAGGGAACTCCCTATATTGGCCTTTTTTAGAGTTCTTGAAGTTGGCCGTGCAACTTCTGTCCCTTTTCATATGCCAGCAGCACCCTCCACTTCTCTGGCTAACTTTTAATTAGTCTTCAGGTCTTAATTGAATTTAACTCCAAGAGTGAGTGAGTTAGGTGTCCCTCCTCCCATTATATCCTTTGCTTGTTCACAGTAGCCCTAGTCACATGGTATGTCTCCTGTGGTGGACTAAGAGCTGTGGGAACAGGAACCACTCACTCATCTTTCATTATTCCTCCAGTGCCTCACACAGTCCCTTCCCTGTCATAGGCAGTCACCAGTATCGGATATTGGTTGAATACAGCCTCTCAGTAGGCTGTACTGGTGCTGGGAAGTGGAAAACTTACTGGCAGAAGCCCACGAGGGCAGTGAGAAGGTACCTTGGGGATTGTGTCTGGTGATCAGCCTTTCCTTCACCCATCTCCCCGACCTTCTAAAATGACTCATGGAGGAGTTCCCTGATGGTGTAGCGGCTTAAGGCTTTGGCGCTGGTGCTGTCAGTGCTGCTGCCTGGGTTCAATTCCCAGCCAGGGAGCTACCCACATACCAAAAAGCAAAAAAAAAAAAAAAAAAAAAAAAAAAAAAAAAAATGACTCAGTAGATTTGGGTGACTGAGAAGATACACAAAGGACAGATATTCAAACTTCTGAGTTGTTGATCACAGTGAATCTACTTATCTGGCCTTCGATACTTAATGTATGCATGTGTTATTTTATTTTATTTTATTTTTTTGCTTTTTGGTATGTGGGTAGTTCCCTGGCTGGGAATCGAACCCAGGCCGCAGCGCTGACAGCGCCAGCACCGAAGCCTTAAGCCGCTACACCATCAGGGAACTCCCCA
>PVJL010013166.1:0-33516 GCA_004026885.1 Lyroderma lyra | reverse complement strand
CTGCACAATAAGAATTACAATGACCTTCATTTCATCTAAGCCTCATTGTACCATAATTTTAATATCCTACAAATGCCCAGAAGTTCATTAATATCATTATAACAGACTGAACTCTGGGAAAGAACATACGCAGATAGGAAAGGTAATGTAATGGACCCCTGTCAATCAAAATTGTCAATCAAAAGGCCCCACACCTCAATAGGCGTAACCCCTTACAACCGTTAATCGAGGCTCTTGAGCCATTTTCCTGCTCGAGCCCACTCCTACCTCTTAGGAGTGTACTTTTCCTTTTAATGAACTATCTCTTTGCATCACCTTATTTTCCTTTTACTAAACTGCATCTTTGTTTCACCTCTACACTTCAGTGTGTGTGTCTTTCAATTCTCTGTTTAAGATACCAAGAACCTGGACACCACGCCAAGAAGGACCCATTTTCTAGGTATGTTACTAAGATCCCCCTATTCTATCTACCTATCTCACTTTTTTCCTGAGAGACATGATTCCTCATAAGTCTCTATGGGAGATAGAGGGTCTCTTCTTCTATATCTCCTTCCTGCTGAATGTGACCACCGTCCCTACCTACCGAGGATTCATGTAGCTCTCACTCTATCTGATCTAAAAGGGGAAGGGGTCTCAAGTTCCGCCTGGGAGATTGTGTTGACTTCTCCAGTCAAGATGGCCTGAAAGCTCTACTGGGGAGTTATATGTATCACAGTACCCCCTAGAGAAGGAATAATAGATTCAGTTACTATATTTCAAAGCATTTGCCCAAGAAGCAGGCCCCAAAGTCACTGACATAGGGTGGATACATGATGGATTGAGCCTGCAACCTCCTCCTGTGGCTTAACCAGTCTATTGGGTAATGCTGCCTGCCCAGGAGAAGGGTCTGGAACAGCTTGAAAGAGGCTAAAGTGCATAAATCACAAGTTACAGAATAATTGTTTAAACCTAAGCAAGAGGTAGAAAGGAGATGTTCTGTAATTCAGGCAAGGAGTACTTTATTGTTTAAGGCTAGAGACTGGGGAAGACTGATTGAGAGGTTGATTAAAGCCAGGAACTAGGAGAAAGGCAAGGCTGGAGAGCCAAGGAACTAAGAAAAGGGGACTAGAAGTTCCTATAGTGAGGGGCTCCCCCATTTGGCCCACATCAGTAACTATTGATAACACCAAATTAAAGTAACAGATAAAAACACAAGGGCAAAGAAACAATGGAGATACAGAGCTACCAGAAAAAAAGATAAAATGGCTATAGGAAATCCTATAGGAAGAAAAGTACCTCAATATAATTAAGACCATATATGACAAACCATCAACTAATTACCATACTTAATGGTGAAAAACTGAAAGCTTTTCCTCTAAGATCAGGAACAAGACAAAGAGGCCATGTTTCACCACTGTTATCAAAAAAGTACTAGAAGTCCTAGATTGAGTAATTGGATAAGAGAAAGAAATACAAGGCATCCAAATTGGGAATGAAGAAGTCAAATTGTCACTTTTTGCAGATGGCATGATTCTTTATATAGAAAATACTAAAGACTCCACCAAAAAACTATTAGAAACAATAAACAAATACAGTAAAGTTGTAGAATACAAAGTCAATGTACAAAAATCCATTTTGTTCATATTATACACTAATAAAATTTCAGAAAAAAATTTTAAATTCCTTTTGCAATTGCAAGTAAAAGAATAAAATAACTAGGAACAAATTTAACAAAGGATATGTAAAACCTTGCATTGAAAACTGTGAAAATACTGTTAAAAGAAACTGAAGAAGACACAAAGAAATAGAAAGATATTCCATGTTCATGAGTTGAAAGAATCAATGTAGTTAAAATAGTCATTATTCAAAGCGGTATAGAGATTCAGCCATACCCCTAAATATCCCAATGGCATTTTTAAAGGAAAGAGAACAAAAAAAACGCCAGATTATATGGAACCACAAAAGACCCTGAAGAGTCAAAGTAACCCTAAGGAAAAAGAACAAGGCCGGAGGTATCACACTTCCCATCTTCAAATTATACTACACAGTGACAATAATCAAAACACCAGGGTATTGGCAGAAAAAGAGATACAGAACAATGGTAAAGAACTAAAAACCTAGAAATAAACTCATATATATGGGCAAATGATTTTTGACAAAGTAGACAAAAACATACAATCGCGATAAGAAAGCCTCTTTAATCTTCAATAAATGGTGCTTAGAAAACTAAAAAGCCACATACAGAAGAATGAAAACAGACTATTTGTCACCATACACAAAAATTAACTCAAAATGGATCAAAGACCTAAATATAGGATCTGAAACAGTAAAATGCATAGAAGAAAACATAGGTACTAAACTTATGGACCTTAGTCTTAAGAGAGAATTTATGAATTTGACCTCAAAGGCAGGGGAAGCAAAAGCAAAGATAAATGAATGGCACTACAAGCAAACTAAAAAGCTTCTACACAGCAAAAGTAACCATTAATGAAACACAGAGGCAATCAACTGAACAGCAGAAGATATTTACAAACAAGACCTCTAATTACGGGCTAATATCCAAAAAGAGCTCATGTAACTCAACAGCAAAAAAAAAAAAAAAAAAAAAATCAATTAAAAAATGATCAGAGGACCTGATCAGACACTTCTTCCAAGAAGATATGCAAATGGCCAACAGATATATAAAAATTCTCAACTTCACTGGGTATTATGGAAACAAAATCAAAACCACAATGAGATACCCCTCACACTGGTTAGAATGGCTATCAACAATCAAGTATTAACAAGTATTGGAGAGGTTGCAGAGAAAAAATAACTCTCACATGCTGATGGTGGGAATGTAAATTGGTACAGCCATTATGGAAAACAGTACAGAGCTTCCTCAAAAAAACTAAAAATAGAGCTGCCATACATCTCAGCAATTCTATTTCTGCATATTTATCCAAAGAAAATGAAAACACTAATTGGAAAAGCTATATGCACCCCTGGGTTCACTGCAACATTATTTACAGTAGCCAAGATATAGAAGCAACCTAAGTGTTCATATTTATAGACATGAATGGGTAAAGAAATGTGGTATGGACAATGGAGAATATTACTCAGCCATAAAATATTAAAATCTTGCCATCTGCAACAATATGGATGAACCAAATGTAATGAATTATGCTAAGTGAAGTCAGACAGAGGGAAAAAAATACCTTTTGATTTCCCTCATATGTGGAGTCTACAAAATAGAAACAAATAAACAAAACAGAAACACACCCATAAATATAGAGAACAAGTTGATGGCTGCCAAAGGCGAGTGGGGTTGGGGGAATGGTTGTGGGGGGAAGGCTATTAAATCAAATAAAAACAAAGCAAAACACAGAGCCCTGACCCTCTAGCTCAACTGGACTTCCCAGAGGAAATCACTGCTTTGAGTGTGGGCTTTGAGACTATTACCAAGTCTACAGGGCAGAAGGATTCACATACATATGTATATTCATAGACACATATAGTTTTACATAATTATAACTCTGAACATATCATTTTCCAACTTTTTTTAAAACATGATATATGATAGATCTTTCCATGTCTTCCTCATTAAAAAAAAAAAAAATGACTATACGCTCTTCCGTCCAGGGATGTAATGTAATATAGATAAGGATTTTCTTAGATACTGCGAGCGTCCAGGGTTTTCTCTTACAAAACTCTCCTCAGCAAACACGCCTGTTGGTGCCTTTTTGAGCTCAGAAGGAGCTAAGCTGACCTCTGTCTCCCATGTCTGGCAGGAGCATGCCCTTGGACTGTTTATGTGTGTCCGTGGAGAAGATTGCATCAGAGAAAAATGAAAGAGCTGGGGTGCCGTCCCAAGGGCAGAGCAGGAAGAACAGAAACCTCTTCATGTCGCAGTTGTGTGCAATTCCTGCATCAAGCCAACTGAGGATGCTATGTCTCAGGTGTTATTTCTCCCTCTACCATATACTATTTTTATTTTCACAAAAGGGGTTTAAAGTTCTTGCTGAGATGCAGCTTTCCCTCTCTATATAGAAGAGGGATAAAGTCTCAGACTGGTGCCTGAAGCTCTCTGGCAGACCATGGGGAGGAGAAGGCTGTGTATGGAGTCTCCTCTGGGGAGAAGGACACCCTCAAACCCTGTGGGAACAAGAAGCACAAAAAAAAATAAACAATTGCAGAGTCTTGGGGCTTGGGGCTGCAGAGGCTACAGGTCTTAAAAAGGACAGTGCCTCTTTCCTCATCATTCACAGCAGTAGTGTTCAAAGCTCCCCTTCTAATTCCTGCTGCGTGCCAACAAGTTGGAGCTGTTTCAGGAGGTCCAGCACCGTTATCTCATTACCTTGAAATCACAGATTCACATTTTTGAGACACAGCTGGGATTTCCAGAAAGCAGGAATAGCTTCCCAGAGGATTATGAGAAAAAAGGCCACACAAGTGGTGGGCCAGTTGAGCCTCATTGTGAGGAGAGACACACTAAGTGTCTGAATAGCCCCTGCTCCCACAGGACCTAGTACAGTGTCCCTCTCAGGCCCCTGTCTTTGTCAGCTCACAGCAGAACATCCAGTGTACCCAAAATAAGGCTAAGAGGCAAGACAGCAAAGAAAATCTGACTTCATTAAAATGTGAAGAGATTCAGGTTCTGAAAAGAGGGGCCTCCACCCCATCTCATCCCTTGTAGGAACAGAGTGCCAAGAGCAAATTTCACAGAAGCTGAACAAACATACCACCCAGCACTCCCCCCAGGGTGTTCCCACATGATAGGTCTATGATACAATCTTGAGAGAACCTGTCCTATGAGGACCCACCAACCTCAGTGCAGAAGTCTTGTTATGTATCCTGTCAAATGCTTTAAGTGCCAGAAATGTTTTGGATTTATGTTTTTATGCCTGATATTCTATAATGAACTCATATAAGCAACAGCAATACATGATAACTATTTAACTATTTCAAAGGCAAGTCAAGGGCATTATGGGTCCCTTTAATCTCAGGCCTACCCTTCCCAAGACTTCCTCAATACAGCTCTGAGTTGGGGTGGGCTGAGCAGGGGAAGAGTTGGGAGTAGCACTCAAGGGCAGGGGTCCCCAACCCCAGGGCCATGGACCAGTACCAACTGACGGCCTGTTAGGAACCCAGACACACAGCATGAGGTGAGTGGAGGATCATGAGCAAAGCTTCGCCTGTATTTACAGCCACTCCTCATCACTCGCATTACCGCCTGAGCTCTGCCTCCTGTCAGATCAGCTGTGGCATTGCATTCTCATAGGAACGTGAACCCTACTGTGAACTGCACATGTGCTCCCCCACCCTGCTCCCACAGAAAAATTGTCTTCCACAAAACTCATCCCTGGTGCCAAAAAGGATGGGGACAGCTGCACTAGTACACTTCACCTAGGAGGTGAGGGAATCCCTTGGGGGTGGAGGTGGCAGGTAAAATAAAAAACATTCCCAATATTTGCACTGTCACAGAGAAGAAATGTGGAAAATCAAGGCCCATCAAACCTTCATGTGCTCCCACATCACACACAGTCTGCTGGACACGTGACACACCTGCCTGAACTCCTGCCCCAGAATTCCAGAACTGAGCAGAATGTAAGTGTGGCATCTATAGGTTAAAGGACACCAGAGGAGGAGCCCTTCCAGGAGCAATGACTAGCCAGCCCTCTATTGAGAGAACTTGCTGGTCTGCACCCACTGCCTCCATGCAAGGGCTGACACAAGGGAGGATCCCACACACTCAATCCCACATCACCTTGGTTACATGTAGCTTTACTCAATTTCACACAGTCACCATTCAGAAACACTTCTTTTCCTCACCCCTGTGAATCTGAGACACTGCCCCAGGATAGCAGGTGCTTCATCTACTGGCCAACCAAGCACTAGCAAGCAGGGTGATTCAGGCACAGCACTTCTACAGGTTGGGCAAGAAAGGGTCTTTCAGTCACAATCTGCTAGGAGAATTCCTAACCCCAATCCACAACAATGTCTAGCTATATTTTCAAAATAATGGAAAAAAGGAGGCACTGCCTTGATTCATGAACACACTATGGAACCTGTCCTTTTCCCACTCTGGAATGGAGAGACGTCTTTTTTTTTTCTTTTTTGTATGTGGATAGCTCCCTGACTGGGAATCGAACCCAGGCCACAGCACTGACAGCGCCAGCGCCGAAGCCTTAAGCCACTACACCATCAGGGAACTCCCTGTGATGTCTTTCTATAGCCTCTCAAGTACTATTTGACAAAGCCTTAGTGATGAGACAGTTGTAAACAATGACCAGGAAGGCATGGAAAACTCCAAGGCCCCAAAGCTAAGGCCACCTTCATCCACCACCACAGAGAAGTCACACTGATGCAAGTGATTTCCCCAGCATTCACGAGTCCCAGAAAAGGGCTTGAGTGACAATAAGACTATATATTCTCTTAAATACCACAGAATCGTGGGAAGTCTCAGAAGTGGTGGAGAAACCTGAAGGGGGCTCAGAGTTGTGACATTTACACACACACAACCTATTTGCTGCAATCTAAAAGCAGTGACTGAGGAAGAGGGGAAAGATGCCTGTGGGAGAGGAGAGGGCAGTAAAAGTGGGGCTTAACTGAAGACATGTGCATGAACGCGCACACACACACACACACACACACACACACACAGAGAGAGAGAGAGAAAATACCAGGGGTGCCAAAAAATGTATGCATATTTTAAGAGATGTTATCTATGTATTACTTTTCAAAGTTGAACTGAATTGCAGTAGCAATGTGTAATATGACATTTGCTCAAAAGATGGCATTAATCAAATGAATGCTAGAGTCACCATGCAACAGGGAGGACAGTCAAAGAAAATGGTGAAAGCATGGTTGTCATTTGAGGACCGCAAGACCATTTGCCAGTACAATGGATAGATGAAGAGATGCAGTTGAGTTTCTCCCAGTTCTTCTGACTTAACATCCCTTGACTTCTACCTATGGGGGAACTTAAAGGATATGGTGTACTGCAGAAAACCAGCTACATTGGCAGTACTTCAGGAAGAAACTGAAATGGCATGTGCAGTGATACAAGTGGACACTTCGGTCAACATTGCTCAAGCAGTAGTTTGTCACAATCAGAAGTGTCTGGGCGCTGATGATTAACAACTTTGAGCACCTCTTGTAATTGCAGAAGTCAAACAAGACTTGTATTCATCTTTTGTTATTCGTATATGTTGACAAGTATTACAATTTTAATACAGATTTTTCCTTTCTTAAAATGTGTATACATTTTTTGACATCCTCTGTATAAAGGAAAATCATTAAAGTCATAAAACAAACTAGACTGCTGGACAAAGGGAATATCACACATCAAGGGAGCTCTCTTAGACACTGATGTGTTATAGCTGCAATAAAAATTTCAATGCAAATGTGAAATATAAAGACAAGGTAATCTTACATAAAGTGTATCTAAACAATAAAGAGATAATGATATGGTACCCTTTTAACAGTACCATGATAACTAATACACAGACCAATGGAACAAAAGAGAGTACAGAAATAAATCCTTGCATGTGTGGTGAAATGATTTCTGACAAAGGTGCCAAGACAACACAATGAGGAAAAGACAGTTTCTTCAATAAATGATGTTTGGAAAACTGAATATCCACATGCAAAAGAATGAAGTTCAATGCTTACTTTACACCATACACAAAAATTAACTCAAGATCTAAACTAAACTAAGACCTAAACCAGGTAAGGCAACAAAATGGTGGCATGAGAGAGACCTCTGAAAAACTACTCCGGAGATTACAACTAATAAAACACCTATACTTCAACCAAGGACCCTCTACACAACGCACATTCACAGCTAAGAAGTCCACTTGTGTTATTAAGGTGCCTGCAGGTGGGCAGGGGGTTAAAGGAGAAATAAAGAGAAAAAGCGAAGATGCAGCCAGCGCGGGTCCCCATTTGGAACTCTACTACTGGGGGAGGAAGGAGGAGAAAGCAGTGAGAGAGCGCTCCGGGCCTCACTTGGTTCGCAGAACAGAAGAAAGGGGGCCCACAGGTGGGGCATGAGATACAACAACCACCTCACTTTGGGCCCAGGAGGTGCAGACCAGTCTATAAAATGCAGCAGCCAGACTTCACTCTGGTTCCCAGAGGAGGAAGAGCAAGGAGGCAGTGAGGAGCCGCAGCGCAAACACTCCCACCCAGAAGGAGAAGGAGAGAGGAAGCCTTGCACAGGTTTCTCAGCCCACAGCTGGTATGGTCTGAAAGACCAGCAAACAGGACTGACCCCAAGGCTCAGAGCAGAATCTGCTCTTGGGGCAAACCAAGAACAGAAAGGCACAATCACACCCAAACTCCCTGCACTAGCCTGGAAGTCCCAGAAAAAAAACAAACCCACAAATGCCCTTCCCTCACAGACCTTTGCCTGCAGTAACACAACAGAAATTGCAGCAGTAAGGGTACAGAGAGGCTGCCAAACTGAGAAACCAGAGAACGGGAGCTCAAATTAAAGAGATGGGGACAGATGACCCATCAGAAACAGAGTTCAAAGCAATGATTATAAAAATGCTAAAGGAGGGAGTTCCCTGGTGGTGTAGTGGCTAGGCTTCAGTGTTTTCAACACTGTGGCCTGGGTTCGATTCCCAGCCAGGGAACTACCCCACCCCCAACAAAAAGCTAAAGGAACTGAATGATAATTTCAACAGAGAGATAGCAAAAATTTAAAGATTTACAAACCATTATAAAGGACCAGAGAGAGATAATGACTACATTAACTGAAATGAAGAATGGAATAAAAGTCACTAAACTAGATAAAATAGAAGTGCAAAGCAGTGATGTGCAGGAAAAGCCAGCATAAAACACGCAGCCAGAACAGTTAGATAATAATTGTCAAAAAATGAGGATGGATTGAGATTCCTCTGGAACTATATCAAACGAAAAGATATCAGAATAACTACTGTGCCAGAAGGGACAGAGGCAAAGCAAGGGATCAAAAAATTATTTGAAGAAATAATGACTGAATATTTTCCTAACCTGGAGAAGGAAATAGATATACAGAGAATCCTAAACAAGATGATTACAAATAAGAACACACCGAGACACATCATAATTAAAACAGCCAAAGTTAAAGAAAAAGAGAAAATTCTTAAAAACAGCAAGAGAGTGCAAGTAGTATAACTTATAAAGGGACACCCATTCAACTCTCAGCTGATTTCTCACCAGAAACATTACTGTAAAACAGTACAGAGTTTCCTCAAAAAACTAAAACTAAAATTATCATATGATTCAGCAATCACACTTCTGTGTATTTATCCAAAAGAAATGAAAGGAGGATTTCAAAGAGATATTTGCACTGCATGTTTATTTCTGCATCATTCACAAAGGCCAAGATGGTAGAGGCATCCCAAATGTCCACTGATAAATGGATAAAGGAAATGCAGTACATACAAACAATAGAATATTATTCAGTCTTGAAAAGGAAGGAAATGCTTTCACCTGGTACAACACAAATGAATCTTAACAACATTAATGTTGACTGAAATAAGCCAGTTACAAAAGAACAAATACTATATGATTCCACCTATGAGATATTTAAAAGTAGTAAAAATCATGGAAAAGCAGAATGGTGTTATCAGAGGCTGAGGGAGAGGGGAATGGGGGGAATTGTTCAATGAGTATAGGTGTGGGTTTGATTTGCATTTCAGTTCTGCAAGGTAAAATAGTTCTAGAGATCTGTTTGCATAACAATGTGCAAAGTTAACACAATTGAACTGTACATTTAAAAATGACTAAAAAAGTAAACATTTTTTGCTTTAATTTAATTTCATTTAAAATTTTTAAAATAAGAAATAAAAAATGTTTTAAAGCTCACTAGATGGCTTACATTCTGATATTGGCTCTATGATGCTTTTTATCCAGATTTTCTCTTTCTTTTAAAAAAAAAAAAAAAGTCAATCAATCCCAAAGCTCCAGGCATCCTCTATAAACAAAGAAAGGGAACCAGTTGAAGGGAAGGGGGATTAAGGAAATAATAAAAGACTTTTCCAGGCAGACAGATGGCAAAGTCCCACCACATGGGACAAAGATAAACACACACATATACCAAATACTTCCTCATGAAATTTCAGAACAAATAAGTCATAAAAGAGTCCTAAGAGAAAGGAGTAGTCTCACAGTCACAGTGTCAGGGGCCAGAGTGTGACATCCAGAGTACAGATCACTTTCAACCTAATCTGGAAGCTACTGGAATTTGTACTTCAGCAAATTGAGGGATTAACCAAGAGAGGAAGACACAGTATCTAGGATCTAGGTCACATGCAAGCAGTAGACACTAGAGGTAAGAAATCTTCAAACCTTATAAAAAATTTTTATAAGCGTTTATTAGAGCCAAACTGACTACATATGCCAGGGAGCAAAATCTCTAATAATCCAGAAAATTAAAAGTTCTGCAGCTTTTTATGCATTTGATTAAGGTGGGAACATAAGGAAGATTACATGAAGGTGGAAGTTTAACACTGGGATTGAGATTATAGGAGAGTTAAGATTATGTGCTCTCTTGGGGGCATCTGGAAGCCGATGTTTCAAAGGTGTGTTAACATCGATGCACAGAAATAATGGAAAGGGCTTAAGGCAAAGATAGTAAGCCTTTTGGTAAAGAAGTTGTATGCCTAGTGCGTGATGACCCACCATGACTGCCTTGTTAGGAATTTATAATCAGTCAGCCTGTGAGGTTACTTTCCATAGAACCCCTTTTTTTCGTCAACGGAGGGCAAGTCATGCAAAACAGACAACTGGGGAATGAACAGGTCCTGTGTACGTGTGACAATGTAAAAAACAACATGGACAGGTTTCTGACAAAGCTGATGGAGCATTTGGTAAAGAGTATGTACCATGGGGGTGGCCTAGTGGCTAGGTTTTGGTACTCTCACCACCGCAGCCTAGGTTCGATGCCAGCTCAGGGAACCAATCCCCCCACCCTCCCCAAAAAGAGTAAGTACCATATTTTGCCAGGTATAATGCATGCCCACATTTTTGGCCCAAACTTTCAGGGAAATCTTTTGTTTTAATTTCTTAATTCAAATTTTTATTTGTTTACATTTAGGTACTTGTTTTTGGTATTATAAAGAAATTTTAGCATTTATTTTTATCATATTATGATACAAGAAATTTTATGTAACAAATAATTACAAAACACAAGAACAGATATAAAGTACAAGAAATTTTATATCTTAAATTTACATGTAAATCTGCAAACCAATTATCATATTCCAGGGTATTATTTTGCAATTGGATATCATTATTGAATTCTAGAGTTACACATTTAACTCATAAGCATAAATAGAAGAATTTAAAACATTTATATAGATACAGCATTAGTACTACCCATGTATAATGCATATCCTTATTATTCCTTCTCAAATTTGGGCCAAAAAGGTAGCATTATACATGGCAAAACATGGTACCTTAAAAAGTAAATAAGTAAAACCTAAGAAAACATGAAACTCTATCAAGCACACTTGCACAAGAATGGAAATGTACTCATGCTCCACATGCCACGACAGTGTTGGGAGTCAGGCGGTACTATCCTCCAACGCGGTGACAGTGAAGCCTTGAGGTGGAGGCGCCATTGGAATTCACAGCTCCGGGCTGCTGCAAGGGGAGGTGGTTTAGGGCAGGGGGCCTGCAAACAGGGACAGTTCGGGAGACGTGTGGGGGCCTCAGGATGCCCCAGCCCATTGATAAGCCCAGAGTGGTGCTCCACAGCCCTCCATCAGGGAGCTCCAGGAAGGAGTTTGCCACCTCCATTTTCACTGTGCATTCTTTCTCCTTGTTTGTCTTCCTCCTCTTCTTGTCCATCCTTCCTTCCTTTAATTTCTCAATCTTTCTCCAACATTCCTCTTTCCTCTCTCGGGCACTGGCCTCTAACCCAATCATAGTGAAGTCCTAGGTTAGGTACTGGGGTTATCTGAGTTAAAGACACTCTGATTCAAGACACTAGTAAGCAGCCTGCATTCAGGTGAGCTCTGGCCAAGCCAAACTCTGCAACAGCAATTCAAAGATGAACATGGGGTACACAGGAGTAACTAACTAGAGTAAACATCAGGGAGCGGGTCAGAGTGGCCTTTTCAGCTCAGGTCATTATCTAAGCAAAATGCTCGCTGAACTCAAGGAATTTGTGTTTTCATTTAATTTTCTTCCTCTGAGAGAAGGTAAACCTTGCAGAGCACACATGCACACACACAGGCTTTTGCTCCTGCCTTGTGATATTCTGAAAAGACCTCACTCCAGCAGAATGGGCAACCCCCAGAAAGGAAGCAGGTCTGGTATCCTAGGTTTGAGTATCTCTTGCTGCTCTCTGATTTCCTGATTGCAGAGACCTTTTGTAAAAAGGCTACAGGGTATATTTTTATTTTCCCCACAAAATGAATTATACCATAATTTGCTTTCTGAGTTCTCTCAGTTCATCCAAGCCTCCTCTAGACCTGGATTTGGTGTAGAAGGCAAACAGCACACGGTTATCTCCAGCATGGATGGTTCCCTGGCCTGTCAACTTGTGGTTGGCCAAATAGGATGGCCAGTGTTAGGCAGGAATGGAGGCACGGCAGCGTACTGCAGGCTCAGACACAAGGGGTGGGGACAGGAGACACTCACTGGGTAAGGACTCTCAGGACACAGTGGCCTGCTGCTGCAGAATCCCTCCACAGTAGATTTCAGTATTTGATCAAATGCTGTGAGCTTTGCCTTTTGACGTCTGGTGGGTACTTACCATAAGTTATCAAAATGGACAATGAAATGGATTGGGTTGGGATTAATTCCCTTAAAGCAGCAGTGTCCAACTCCTTAACTTCCCTGGGTCACATTGGAAGAACTGTCTTGGGTCACACATAAAATACATTATCACTAACAATAACTGACAAGCTAAAAAAAAAGTCACAAACAAATCTCATGATATTTTAAGACTTTGTGTTTGGCCTTATTCAAGGGTGTCCTAGGCAACAGGTTGAACATGCCTACCTTAAACCAATGCTGAAGCCCCAGAATCTGAACCTCTGATCCTCCAAGCATCTGATTTCCCTTGAAACTCTACTGTTGGCTTGTTAATAACATCAGCTACAACACTAAAGGGCAACGAGTTCAGAGAATGCCACATTCCTGTGACCAAGATAAAGGGAAATGGGCCAAGGATTTTGTGTAAATGTTTTAAAGCATCAGAAAATCTTTCTGACTCCTGCAAAGACAGCGCTAAATGACCCAAGAGGTTGGCAATGCTGCCTTCTCAACTAAGGTGACCCAATGCCCTTTCCCCATGCCTCACCGCCAGATTGAGGGACCATCCCCACTTGACTCGGGGTACATCACAGCTTCTGTCAAACTGCATCTAAAATACCTCCTTTACTGGCTGCTGAGGGGATGGTTATAGAAAATGCCAGATTCTGGAATACAGAGAAACTGCTCCTTATCCTTAGTGCTTGTTATAGCACCACCACTAACACCAGACTTACTGTTCCAGCAAGAGGTTCCCAGTCTCTCGACTGCTCAAATCCTATTTCTACAAATGTCTCACTGAAAAACTGCTTCTCCCTCCCTCTCTGGAAAAGCAATCAACCTTAAGTACAGAACACTAAGGTGAGAAAGAAAAGCTGCCTTAACTCTGCCCCCTTGTCCAGCAGGGAACCTATAATGCATTAAGCGAGTGAATCTTGTTTAGACTCCCTCAGGCCTATGTGTGAGAGCAGAGGGCAGAACACCCCTGCCCCTTCCACAGGACCCTGGGAAGGATAAAAGAAACACAGGGAGCATCTTTCCTGAACTCTCAGATGGGGTGTGGGGTGGAGTGCAGGTCTCACAGCAAAGTAGTTGTTATAAATAATGAACACTCCTGGGGGGTTCAAGGGCCTCTCCCATTTCTTCTTCATCCAAACTGAATTATTTAATCTTCCTCAGGATACCACATAAGCCCAAAATATTTACACATAAAAACTATCTGAAAACCTGGCCAAATTCAGTGGCTAAGTGAATTGTGGATAAAATACAGATAAAGAGGAGCACTTGGTTTCTCGTAGTTTTATTCTTTTGATATGGAAGTCAGTAGATTCTCAATAATTCTAATGCAATAAAGCTTCATTTAAAATACAAGCATAAACTTTGCTATTAGGTAAAAAAGCAAAACTCTATTTTCATTCTGGGGAGAAACATCTGCCCCCAAACAAACTATACTGGATACTGGCCCAGAAACAGATGCTGCTGGCTGGCATTCTGCAGAACAATGTAGCCCTCTGGAGGCCTAAGGAGCAAGGTGTTGGTTTGCATTTAACTGATGCACAATGAGGAGGGAATTTAATCTGTGCCCCTAGAAAACCTGCTTGGGAATTGAGGACAGGGACAAGAATCATGTTTCTCAGAGCAGCTAGGTGTGCTGATGTTTGTGGACCCAGAATACTGCAATGGGAAATAGTTCCAAACAAGGCCCTCCATAACAACCTGCTCACCCATAATAAATAAGACCGAGGGTAGCCATTCTAGGTCAATTCATTCTTTATCTGGAAAGATGTTACCTCCATTAAATATTGAAGCAAGTTCTTGGGTTCTGGCAGAGCCGACCTCAGTGCCACATTAACTAGCCTTGCAGTTAGTAATCAACCTTCATACTTTAGCAGTTCTGAGCTTTTAGTATTAATTTCTGCATTAATTTTTCATGGTTTTATCTTGTTTCTCAAAATTTACACTATTTACTTACTTTGCTAGGTATCAGCACTATGGCTTAAGAAGTCTTTTTATCAAAGGGATTTTCCAGTTCCAACAATATAAACATAAACTGATACCTCATTTAATTGGCAGATATTGAGATTAAAAACAATAAAGGTATCAAATTCTAAAACTGACCTAGAAAACTTACTTTTCTTAGAGTTCCTAAAGAAGACACTGTAGTACATACTGATAGCAGGAGTCTCCAGTTTAAATATGGGTATTTCTAGCTCTGTAACCTTGGACAAGTTACTTCAACTCTTCATTCCTCATACCTCATTAGAACACTGTGAGATTTAAAGGAGCTATTGTTAAGCATTTTAATTTGTTGAATAAACACTGAGACCAGTGTCTGGCACATGGCAATTACCAAAAAAGCACTGGCATCTCCACAGTTACACAGGCAGATGTGTCTGGGGCTGTACACACATCTGTAATCATCTACCAATCAAGTAGGTGTCCACAGCTTTCAAAACAACTATATACAGATGATCTTGTAAATTCCATTTATATGTCAATATATGTAACTAAAGCTTTTTTATTTTCTAATAAAAATTTAAAGTATACAACATGATCATTTAATACACATATACAAAGTGCAATGATTACCACAATCAAGTTAATTAACATACCTTCTTCTCACATGGCTGTTATTTGTGTGTGATGTGAGCACCTGAAATCTATTCTCTCAGCAAATTTCCACTATTCAAAACAGCATTAACTATAATCATCATGATGTATATTAGATCCCTAGGCCTACTCATCTTACATATGTACCCTCAAACCAATTATCTTCCCAGTTCCTAAAGATTTTTATAACCATGCATACTTATACCTGTGCTAGGAATTATACCTTAGCTAAGAACCCAAAATGTATAACTCTATCCATGTGGTGACAGAACAGGAAAAACCACAATTTTTGAATTTCCATTATAATAGCTGATAGGGCAAGGATTATCAATGTATGATTTTTTTATTTTTTTAAAGTGGAGAGAAGGGATGTCATAAAAAATGTTGGAGAAAGAAACCCTAGAGATTGGTTCCATCCACCAAAGCAACAGAGTCATAAAAAGCGATTGGAAAAAACTACAGCTGACCCTTAAACAGCATGGGTTTGAACTTTTTTTCAATAAATATGTATAGTACTAAAAATGCATTGTTTTCCTTTTGATTTTCTTAACATTTTCTTTCCTCTAGCTTACTTTATTTTAAGAATATATATAATACATATAATATAAAATGTCCTAATTGATTATAGTATTAGTAAGACTTCTGGTTGACAGTAAACTAGTAGTAGTTAAGTTTTTGAGGAGTCAAAAGTTACATATGAATTTTGGGCTGTGCAGGATGCTGGTGCCTCTAACTCCTGCACTGTTCAAGGGACAACTGTATTTTGAAACTCTGGAACCAGATTAGATACTTACAGCAATATGATGAGGCTGATCTTTGTAAGAGAGTGGCCTGTGTGAGCCAGCTACCCGCCCCACAACTCCTCAGCCATACTGGAGCAGTGAAGATAACAGACCACATTCCTGCAGTTCCTGGCTGGTGCCAGAGGTGGCAGTGAGAACCCTGTCCTCTAAAATCTGAAGTGTGTTTTTTGGTTGGTCTGGTGATTCCCTGATAGACTGGAGCAAATACTGGCCTTCTTGGACTGCAGCAGTTTCCATCAGACATCTACCAGGAGATTTAAAGAGACAAAGGGAATTGGGGGGGAGGTGGGGGCAAACCTTTGTTAGATCACAGGCTGGCTTATAAAAATAATGAAACAGAAACCAGTCATCACTCACAACAAAGAATATACACTTTGTAAAAACAGTTTGGAAAAATTGCAAGGATAGTTGCAGTCCTCAAACAGTAAAAATCTTCAATCTCTGGGTTGTAAGAGAATCAAGATTCCAGAATTACCACAATATAACACTGAAAATATCCAGATCCCAACAAAAACTTATGCAGCATACAGAGAAAAAGGAATGCATATATGACTCTGAAAAAAAATTGACAGAAATCATTCCTGAGAAGTCCAGATATTGGTATTATTAGTCAAAAACATTATGTCAGCTGTCTTAAGCAAGCTCAATGAACTAAAGGAGACTAGGGACAAAGACTAAAGGAAATTGGGAAAACAATGTACAAACAAAATGAAAATATCAATAATATAACAAAAATGATTACAAATAATTCAGGGCATTCCCTGGTGGTGTAGTGGCTATCAACGTTGCGGCCTGGGTTTGGTTGCCAGCCAGGGAACTACCAAAATAAAAAAAAAAAAAAAATCAGCAAGTTCTGGAACTAAAAGGCACAATAACTAAAACAATGAATTCACTAGAAAGGTTCAATACCATAGTCAAGCAGGCAGAAAGGCCAGTGAACTTGAAGATAGGACAATTAAAGTTACCAAGTCCAAGGAGCAGAAATAAAAGAAAATGAAGAAAAATGACAGAGCCTAACAGTCTTAAGGGATACCATCAAGGGCACAAAAATATATACATCACAGGTGTTTCAAGGAGGAAAAGAGAGAAAGAGCAGAACAAAATATTTGAAGAAATAATGACCAAAAACTTTCCAAATTTGACTGAAGGTGTGAATATACAGATCCAAGAAGATGGCAAACTCCAAGCAGGATAAAAGATAAAAAAAGAGATAACAATCAGTGCTCATGAGGGCATGGAGAAACTAGCAACTTCATACACGACTGGTAGCAATATAAAATAATGCAGTCACTGTGGAAAACAGTATGGTACATCCTGAAAAACTTAAACACAGATTTACCATATGACCCAGTAATTCCATTCCTAGGCATATGTACAAAAGGAATGGTATAACTTGTCCACACAAAAACTTTCATATGAATGTTCATAGAAGCATCATTCATTTTGACACCAATTGGAAACAACACAAATGTCCACTAATTAAATAGATAAATAAAATATGATATATCAATGCAATCGAATATTATTTGGCAATAAAAAGAAATGAAGTATTTATACACAGTACAATGCAAATGAACCTCCCAAACATTCTAAGTAAAAGAAGTCAGTCACAAAAAACTACGTATTATGTGATTCCATTTGCATGAAATGTCCAGAACAGGAAAATCTAGACACAAAAAGTACAATTGTGATTGAGGCTGGGACATTTGGGGAGAACAGGAGAGTGACTGTCAATGGATATGGAGTATCATTTTGGGGTGACAAAATGTTCTAAAATTGCTGTGATGATGCTGCATGATTCTTTGAATTGTGTATTTTAACTGGACGAACTGTAAGCTGTTTCAATAAAAAAATATTTCCAGGTATGACAAACACAAGATTGTAAACACCCCTCCCTCCACCTGAGGTCAGTGTGGGCACCCTTCCTGGCTGTACTCTCCTGCTGGCCCTACTCTCCTGCTGGCCCTACATGTACTCTGAGCTGCTCCACAGGGTGTTTTTAATTGCATACACCACCTGACACTCCACAACTTTACAATTACCAATGTAAGACAATGTTCACACTCTACAACAGGGATGATATCCACACACCATCTGCCAAATGAGATGACCAAATGTCGTAAAAGCAGCCACATATCAAACTGCCTGTAACATGTATCTCATTAACTACAAGAGCTTTCCAGGGACCAAGCTCTCTTGGAATTTCAACCCCCCTCAGATGACTGACTCTTCAACATAAATTTGACCAGAAGCAATCAAAACTCTGTACTGAAGACAGTCAAAAGATCCACCTGTCTGAGTTACCTTGCACAGCCTGTACCTTTGTAAATAAAGTCAGACACAGACAACCAGTTAATACTCTGTTCATCCAACTAGAGAGCCCCCAAAAGCTCATCAACTAAAACTACTCTTTATTCAAAAGCCAACAAGGGGAGTGATACCATGGCAAATGGCAGGTTAAGAATCTCCAAAAGGTCACCCCTCCATAAAAGCAACTAAAAAAACTGGCAAAATTTGTCAGAATCAACATTCTCAGAACTGTGGAAAATAACCAAAGGCTTGCAGCAACAACTAGAGTATTCAGTTAAGGAAAACAGCTGAATCTTGGTGAAAGTCGTAAACTTTTTAGCATTTTAACTTCCCCATGCCCCATTCTCCAGCTCAGCAGTAGACTAAAAAAATGACAACTTACATTCCCAGTACCAGAAAGAACAGAGAAGAGCTGGAGCCCTTGTAAAATCTAATTCCCAAAGAAGAGGCATTATTTTATCTGAGTGGTGGTTCCCTGGACAAACCTACCTGAATACCCTGCCTTTATTTAATCTCACTCAAATTTGTCCAGTGCCAAAAATCTCATCCCAAGAGTGATTTTCAAATGTTTTAATATCACAGTAGCTGAGGCGATTGATAACAGTTGAAGCAAACAATACACCTACTAAAAAAAACCTAAAAAGCTGAGGAATGAGATGTTCCTAGAAGGTTTTGAAAAGCTCTAGCCTATTCCTTAGATCCAGAAGGCCACACACATGTATAACTCTCTTCACATGCTCAGGAAAAACCACAGGAGGCTCCAGGCTCTCACATTTGAGTGACCTTGAGACTCTGCACAGCATGAAGTGGAGGCAAAGGCAGAGTTTTAAACTGTCTGGCTCAGTACAGAAGGCATGCTGCACACAAACACAGAGCCCCTCCCCCAAAGCCAGTGAGAGTCATTGATTCCAGGTGTTCAAGAAAATCTCTGTCCAATTAGCTGACCATTACACTAACCAAGTACAGGCTTCAGTAGTCACATATAAACTTTAAAGAGTAAGTTCAGAAAGACACTAAACAACTACTATGCAAGCTACTACAACAAACCCTGGGGAGCAGAGAGAAATCTAATTTCCAGGGCTGCTACATTATATTATTTGAAATGGCCAGTTTTCAACAAAATTAGAAGACATATAAAAAACAACAAGGAAAAAAGCAGTCAGTATAGACACTGTCCCTAAGAAAGCTCAGACATTGGACCTACAATGCCAAGAATTTCGAGAAGTATCTTCAGAGCTAAAAGGAGCCATCTAAAGAACCAAAGGAAAGTGTGAGAGTAAATGTCTCACCAAATAGAGAACATCAATTCAGAGATAAAAAGTATAAAAAGAACTAGAGACATTATAGAATTGAAAAGTATAGTAACTAACATTAAAAAATGCCTAAAGGGGTTTTTTTGAACAGATATGAATAGACAGAAAGAGGAACTACAATATTGAATATTGGTAAATTGAGATTATACTTCCTGAGGAAAAGAAAGAAAAAAGAATGGGCAAAAAAATAAAAAACAGGAGCAGCACACCTTAAAGACCTGTGGGATACCATTAAGCAAACTGACATACAAAAAATGGTAGTCACCAAAGGAGAAGAAAAGACGAAAGCAGAAAGAATACTGGAAGAAACAATGGCTGAAAACTTCTCATATTTAATGAAAAGCACTTCTCTATTTCACCCTTTAATGAAAAACACACAAGAAGTTCAATGAACTCCCCAAGAGATTAACTCAAAGAGAAGTACACCTACATACAGCATAATCAAACTGCTGAAAGACAAAGAGAAAGCGAAAATCTTGAAAGCAGCAAGGAATCCTTAATAAGATTAATAGCTGACTTCTCATCAGAACCCACAGACCAAAAGGCAGTGGGGCGATACATTCAAAGTGGTGAAACAAAAACATTCTCAACCAGTAATTCTACATCCAATAAAACCAGCCTTAAAAATGAAGGCAATATAATATCAAAGGCATTACTCACGAAAAAAATAATAGGTTAAATTTCATTAAAATTAAATATTTTGTTCTACAAAAGACACTGTTAAGAAAAAGAAAAGACAAGCCACAGACTAGAAGAAAATATTTGCAAAGGGTGTGTCTGATAAAGGACGATTACCCAAAATAGCAAAAAAAAACCCAACAAAAACCAAACAAAAAAAAAAACTCTTAAAACTCAACAATTAAGAAAATACACAACATAATTAAATAATGGTTAAAAGATGTGAACAAACATCTCACCTAAGAACATATATAAATGGTAAATGGGTATCTGAAAAGATGCTCAACATTATATGCCACTAGAGAATTGAAAATAAAACAGCAATGATATACCATTACACACCTATTAAAATGTCCAAAATCCAAAACACTAACAATACCAAATGCCAGCAAGAATACAGAGCAAAAGAAACTCTCAATCATTGCTTGTGGGAATGAACAGTACAGCTGCTTTGCAAAATAGTTTGGTCATTTCTTACAAAACTAAACATACCCTTACAAAACAATCAAGTAATCACACTTCTTGGAATTTACTCAAGTGAGTTAAAAACTTATGCCCACATAAAAACCTACACATTGATGTTTAAAGCAACTTTATTTTAACTGCTAAAACTTGGAAGCAACTTAGATGTCCTTCAGTGGTGAATGGATAAATGTTATGAACTACATTTTTTGTTCCCCTAAAATTCTTATGTTGAAATCCTAACCCCCAATGTGATGGTATTAGGAGGTGGAGCCTCTATCGGGTGATTAGGTCATAAGGGTGGAGCTCTCATGAATGGGATCAGTGCCCTTATACAAGAGATCGCTAGAAAGCAAGTCTATGAATCAGGACACAGGCAATACAGACACTAAACGTGCTTCTGTCTTTATCATGGACTTACCAACATCCAGAACTGTGAGAAATAAATGTTTGCTGTTTAAGCCACCTGATCTATAGTATTTTTATTACAAGAGCTTTCAGGGCTGCATCCATCAGTGTCTCCGCTGCCACATCTGTAAGATCCAAGCCTAGTTCCACCTCAATTATGCTACATCACCACCCCCAGCCACCTTGAATGTACACATTGCCTAACTGTATGAATGTGTGATCATTTACTTAACTAGTTCCCTGTCCATTGGAACTTAGATTGTTTCTAATCTTTTGCTATTACCAATAATGCTGCAATGAATCACCTCTGAGGGATAAATTCCTAGAAATGGAACCTGTGGGTCAAGAATACGTATCTTTTCAACTGCCTTCGCAGAAATTACACCACCTTACACTTCTATGAACAACGTATTAGAGTGTCATTTTTTCCATCTCTGGGCAACATAACACATGCTATCAAACTTTTACATTCTTTTCCAATCTGATAGGGGAAAATGGTATCTTATTATGGTTTTGTTGACAAACAGCTTTTTGAAGGAGTTAGCAATTACTCAATAGTTACTCTATGTAAATTCTAGATAATACAGTGAATATGAGTTCCAAGTCTGGACTCAGGAACAACTAATGAAATACACACATGCCCTCATTTAAGAACGTGAATCAACCACCCTGTCAGAGGCAGTGTGATCTGGACAAAAGAGCCAAGCACCTCAGCCAGATTCCACTACCAACTAGCACGGCCTTAGTTTCTTCACCTGTGTCAAATGAGGGCATTAAATCCTGTGATTTCAAAGATTCCTTCAACTTTAGAAATTCTATATTGAAGAGAAATCAGTTAACTCAAATTCACTTTAAAAGTGGGTACAGTATTCTTTATACATGACCTGAATCAATCACAATGATATTGTGCCCCCACAGTCCTGACACCTGGAGCAGGGGTGCAACTAGTGTCCATGCCCTCCATGCCTGTGAGCACAATTTAATCATTCTTCTGCACTGAGCCCAGATCTCGGGATTTTTAAGACAGTGCCTCAGGTAGCTATCACTAGCAAATATTGACACAGAAGATTTATGGGGAAACCATGTCCAGCAGTGGGAACAAAAAGCTACACTCACCTAACTCACATGACATTCTCACCACTGTTTGCTTGATTTCACATATAGAATTCAGACAGGAAAACAGTGATGCTAAGGAGTCCCTGGTGACTCTGGCCTTACCAGCACCCACATAACAGCATAAAGTAGAGCCACAGTGTAATCTATTTTTAGACCATAAACTATGGAGCATACGAACATACTTTTATTACTTCTACTCTGTATCTACTACTTTGCAATGTGCAGTGAAAGTAATGAATTAACTTTCAAGGAAATAACAAGATGCAGACAGGTTAAAAAGCAGATTATTGTATAATTGAGTTAGTAGAAAAGTGGAGTATTTGGAAACTTCAAAAGCTACCTTCAATCCCAGAGACCAGGTTTTTGTTTCAGGTCCGTATGAGATTTCCCTATTCTGAATCACATACTTTGATGTCTTTATTTTTTACAATAGAATTCCTAAATTCAATTCTCTCCCCTTTTACCCAAATATTTATTAAATGGCATTTGCACAAAATGAGCAGCAACGCAATTTTTCCTCCTGAAGAAACTATGGTGAGTCAGTGGAAGGCACATGCTAGAACAAACTTCTGATTCCTGAGCAACCTCCAAAATAACTTTCATTCAAACTCAACACAGCTGTCCAATCTCCCTGACCCAATGAGTTTTTAAATAAACAAATCAGTCTTCAAGTTACATTTGTAAAAATATCAGATCGATATTTAACCATCTGAATAACAGAGCTCATTATCTCAGTAAGTATAAACTTGAATTTTTAACACAAGCAGGTATGGCAGCCAAGACCCACTCTAGACGTTTTCCTTACATAGACTCTGATTGGATGTTTTACAAGAGATTTGTCCAACCTTATGACTCAATCCAAATTTCCTGTGGATAAGCTGCATTCTTACTTTGCCTGTGACCTCCAACATGAGGATAACGTTACAGAATATCAGAGTCAGAAGGCGATCCCAGGAAGTACCAGTCACTCACCCCATTCACTTACCCCATTTCACAGATGAGGAACTGATACCCCATACATAAGCACAGAGATAGAGAGATTTATCTCAGTAGGCTGAAAGAGTACAAATGAAGCACACAAAGGCACAGCCAGGGTGAAAAGGTAGTTGTTTCTAACTGTACCATTTCCCCTGCCATTCAAACGGTATGAGGCAGTTTCCCTGACTTAATCTGCAATTGAGATCCTCTATCCACTGTCAATCCCTACTGATGCATATAACTGTATACAGTTCGATGACCAAGAATAGCCTCTCATCAATTTCCCACTGTACTCCTGAGACTTTGATGGCTATCAAAAGCCATCATTAAGTGCTAAAATCAGGTGGCTGACTGGTGAAAGCTAATTATGCACACCTCTGTTCAATTCTGTTCCAATGACATCATTCTGGTAGCTTGAAATCTACCCTGGTGGGAGTATTTACACCCCAGTAATTGGGAAATGCTACAAATCAGAGCTTTCTGAGAGGAAGTGGTTGTTAAAGCTTTATTGGTATACTCACCAGTAGCTAAAATATAAAATACTGGTTATGTCAAGTGTTGGTAAAGATATGAAGCAACTGGAACGATCACATTCTTGATAGAGGGGGTATAACTGACATAACTTTAAAAATCTATTCAATATTGACAGTCAAAGTTAAATACATGTGACATGGCAATTCAACTCCTATGTGTATACTCAAAAGAAATGTACCAAAAGACAACGTTTCTTATGCAAGATTATTCATAGTAGCCAAAAACTAGAAGCAATCCAAATATCCATGAATAGTAAACAATATTCTAGAAAACAATGGTAAAAAAATGAACTACATGACAAAACCCTAAAGTTCACATACATAATGAAAGAAACCAGAAATATTGCATGATTTTATTTACATTAAATTCAAAAGCAGGAAAAATTAATCTATGGTATTAGAAGTTAAGAAAACAGAGAGTAAAGAGGACAGAATGAATATGAGAATGTACAAGGGAGGTTCCTGGGGTTCCAATAATATTCTATTTTTGACTGGGATAGTGGTTACAGTTTGTATTCACTCTGTGACAATTCATTATCTGTGTACTTTTCTTATGTAGGTTACACTTCAAGTTCAAACAGTTAAGAGGAGGAGATCCAAGATGGCAGCATAGGTAAACACTGTGCCTGCTTCATTCCATGAATACATTAAAATTATAACTAAATTACTGAACAACCAACATGGAGAACCATCTGAAATCTAGATGAAGAGAAGCTTTATAACTAAGGATACAAAAAAGAGGAGGCCACAGAGAGACTGGTAGGTGGGGGGTAGATGCGTAGGAGTCAAACCTCCGGTGGCAGTAAAGAATCAGGAGAAATATCTCAGCCACAGAGGTTCCCCCCAGAGGAGTGAGGGATCCCAACACCATACCAGGCTCCCCATCCCAGAACACAGGTGATGGGATGAGGAGTCCCACAACATCTGACTGTGAAAAATGGTTGGGGACTCAGACCATCTGGTTGGGACAGAAGGCTCTGGGAAACCCAGACATCCTCTTAAAATGCCAATGCAGATTCAGTCACTCATGGATACTCACCCTGGGTTCTAGCACAGGGACAGTGATTCATGGGGCACTGGAAACATATGGGGTGGAAGGGGGGTGTGAACTGAGGTGTGTGGCTTTAGAGCAAGGGCTGAAGGACAATTGCCATCTTTCCCAGGTGCACACTCCTACCAAGCAGCCAGCTAAAGGTGCCATCTTTACTGTGTCGTACCCATCCCAACACAGTCAAATCTGAACCTGATGGGTCCATTGAGCTTTACTCGTTCTACCCTGTTTATCCACTGGGACCCAACCTCACCCAACTCTGCCAATGCCAAAGGCACTTTCTCCAGTGAACAGGCAGCCCCAGCCACATTGCAATCTTCCTTAGAAAACTATTTAAGTCCCCAGACCCCAGGCTGGCGGCAACTGGAATTGGTGTTCTCTGAGACTTCTCCTGAGTAGCTCCAGGCACAGCACTGGGATCAAACCAGAATCTACAGGAGCACCCAGCACAGATGACCAGGGAGACAATGCCAGGGCCCCACAGGGCACCTAGTACATAAGGCTATCCAGCAATACTGGCAGATACAGAAGATCTACTTAATATATAGAAACAAATACAGACAGGTATCCAAAATGAGGAAACAAAAAACGTCTCAATGAAAGAACAGAAAAATTCCAGAAGAATTACACAAAATGGAGGCAAGCAAGAATTACACAAAATGGAGCTTTGTATCAGATAAAAAGCTCAAATCGATTATTTTAAGGATGCTCAAGGAACTTAGTGAAAACTTCAACAGAGAGATAGCAAGCATAAAGAACAGAGAAGCCATGAAAAAGGATCAGTCAGAAATGAAGAATACTAAAACTGAAATTCAGAATGCAACAGAAGGAATCACCAGCAGACTACAGAGAGCAGAGGATAAAATCAGCAAATCAGAAAACAGAATGGCAGAAAACATCCAGTCAGAACAGCAAAGATAAAAAAGAACCCCAAAAATGAGGATAGTTTAAGGAGTCTCTGAGACAACATCAAGTGAACAACATTTGCATCACAGGAGTACCAGGAGAAGAGAGAAAGCAAGGAATTGCGAACCTATTGGAAGAAATAATGAGTGAAAACTTCCCTAACCTGGTGAAGAAAACAGACATACAAGCCCCGGAAGCACAGAGAATCCCAAATAAAATAAACCCAAATAGGCCCACACTAAGACACATTATAATTAAAATGGTGAAGGTTAAAAATAAAGAGAGAATACTAAAAGCAGCAAGAGAAAAAATCAGCTAGTTACTTATAATGGAGCTTCCCATAAGATTGTCAGCTTTTCTCAACAGAAACTTTGCAGGCCAGAAGGGAGTGGCAGAAAATATTCAATGTGATGAAAAGCAAGAACCTACAACCAAGACTACTCTACCCAGCAAGGCTATCATTCAAAATTGAAGGACAAATAAGAGTTTCTCAGACAAGAAAAAGCTAATGGAGTTTATCACCACCAAAGCAGTATTACAAGGAATGTTAGAGTGACTGGTATAAGATGGGGGGAGGGGGAGCAAAATTATGAACAAGAAAATGGCAATAGGTACACATCAACAATTACCTTCAATTTAAATAGATTAAAAGCTCCAATCAAAAGACATGAAGGGTATTGCCCTGAATGGAGTGTCAAACAGAGGAAGACAAATGGAAGTTGTTGATTGCTTGCAGGTGAAATCCAAAGAAGAAAATAAACAAGTGGAACAGAAACAGATTCATAGATACAGAAGACATTTGGTTTGTTGCCAGATGGGAGGAAGGTTGGGGGAGGGGATGAAATAAGGGGAAGGGATTGGGAAGTTCAGTTTGGTGGTTACAAAGTAATAGTTATGGGGATATAGGGTATAATATGGGAATATAATCAATAATATTCCAATAACTATGGGTGGTGTCAGATGGGTACTAGATTGGTGGGGGTGATGGGAGGAGGGGAGGAGGGGTGGGTGAAAAAGGTAAAGAAATCAAAAAGTAAATTCATTGTCACAAAATAGTCACAGGAATATAAAGTGCAGCACAGGGCACACAGTCAGTAACACTGTAATAACTACATATGGTGTCAGATGGGAACCAGATTTATCAGAATAAGGATTCTGTAAGTTATACAAATGTCTCATCACTATGCTGTACACTCAAAACCAATATATAATAATATTGTATGTCAAATGTAATTGAAAAATAAAAATAAATAAGAAAAAATAAAACAGAAAATAGTTACAAGGAAGTGTTAGAAATGCTGACCTGTCACACTCACTTCACTGAACCATGACATGGCAAATAACCTATTTTTTGGAACATTCCTGTTGATCTGAAGAGTTTGAAGAAAGACATTCTCTAAGAGAATAAAGAAAATAAATGGCCTAATCGAGAAAAGAGAATAAGCAAGAAACGTTTAGGAAACAAATCAGGGAAGTTTTCCCCAAAGCCACTTTTCTTTGCCCCTCCCCAAAATGACTAGTGAAACCAACAAGTATTTTATGTAAACTACCTATAAGGTCCAGCAGCTTTGGCTCCAAAATATACATGCCCCAGTGTATTCTGCTGACTAAACAAAGAACATGAAGACCCAAGTTCATGCTGGATAAACACACATATCAATCACTCTGTCTACACTTGTTTCTCAAAGACATACAAAGTTGGACACTGTCCAAAAGAGGGGGGCATATGAAAAAAATAACATCTGAAAATGAATCATATTTTAGCTGCAATCTTCATGGAGAAAGAAAAACAATAAAGTGACTTTGAAATACCCTAATTAAACTCAACACAATGCTATAGGCTTGTGCTTTAAGAGTCTTTTAAAAACCCCAAAAGCTCTTGAGGAAACTGTAGTAATTAAGGATATTAACAGAGCCTTCATGTAAGGAACAGTGTATTTGGAGACATGATAATTCAGGTTCAATTTTCCAACTTCCTAGAGATTTTAAAGCTAGTTTCTTCAGCCATTGCCATATGTGAATCAGACCACTTACTTATATAAAAAATGCTCACAAAATGGCTAAAATATTACCATAAATGCTTGTTATCCCCCAAAATTCCTATTTAAGTCCAAACCTCCAATATTTGGAGATGGGGTCTCTAAGGAAATAACTGAGGTAAAATGAGGTCATTGGACTGGAGCTCTGATCCAATAGGATTAATGTCCTTATAAGAAGAAACAGCAGAGAACTCTCTCTCACTCTCTCCACACAGACAGCAAGAAGGCAGCTGTTTGCAACCCAAGGGGAGAGCTCTCATCAGAAACCAATTCTGCCAGCACCTTGATTTGGGACCTCAATCTCCAAAACAGGGAGAAAATAAACTGTTGTTTAAGCCATCCAGTCTGTGGTAGCCCAACTTGAATAATGCAGATTGAATAGTGTTTGCAATGATGTAGTTCATCTTTTATGCAAAGAACTAAAAAATATTTTATTAAGAAAGATTTTTGCAACAAAGATTTCCTAAGCTCTTACTTTATGCTCTCTTGAAACTAATATTTTAGTAGCAAGAATTTTGTTGTCAAGATTCCAAGGCATAAATAGATATAAATGAGGTGAGCAATGAAAACGCAATTTGGCCTGACACAGGACTTGTGTGGGGGAGATGCTGCCAGCACTGAAAGAATGCAGACAAGCTGAGGTAGGACACCTGGTATGGGGCAGTACCTGGCCCCTCTGCTCTCACCCAGAGATGTCCAGCTTGTGCAGCATGAAGAAGAGACTGGTTTGAGTATGAAAAGATAGATAAGCAAAAAAAAAAAAAAGTGATGTGAACTCATACAGACACTTGACTCAATCCAGGTGAAATTCATGAAGATACAAAGATGAAAGCTATCAGATGAGCAGAATCTGCTAATACAACAGGTATCTGACAATAAGACCAAGTTGTACTCAGGAGTATTTGAGGGTTATCTTCCCTTGTAGAGCCTGTTTTTGAAATGTGTGCTTGTTATAAGAACATGCCATCATGGTACTAAGTTCCATAACAGGGTGAGGTATAAAAATCACTGGTCCCATTTTATTCCCATGGAGGCTGCAGAGCTCAATGCTGGAACAAGCTGAGAGTAGCAATCTGGTAGCAGAGGTGGAGGGAGACACCTGCCACATACTCCGCAGCACTGTCTGTGATGCAACTTCATAGAATACTAGAAAAATATCAATTGTCCGTATCAGGAATGGGAGGGGGGCAGTGCAGATGACATGGAGGCTGCCAGTGACCCCATCCCTGGCAATCCCACTCTTTCTCCTTACTTTTCTGATAGTCTTCATGAGTGCTCACTCTGGCAGCATATGTACTGATAGCCTGCAGGAGCTGACAGGACCGATCCTGCTAACTTTCCCAGAGCTTGGTAATTCATTGCCACGTTTGCTGCGAAAACTTAAAAGATTCAAATTGTCAGCAAATGTTTTATTATCTGAATGAAAACTATTCACTATTCTGATGGGGCATAAAATAAGTAACAAAAAAATTAATAGCCTTTCCTCCTATAGCCAAATAAAAACCAGTTAGTAAATACAATGAAGAAAATCCCTATTTTCATTAAAATAAACAAAGGAATGAGCTCTAGAAATGTGCAAGATCTTTATGAAGAAATCTTTTTATGTTACTGAAAGACACACATAAGTCTTTAACAAACTTATGCATAGGGAGGCTCATTATATAAATATCAGGTGTCCTTCATCTACACATTTAATGTGTATCCCACAAAAATACCAATGGGGTATTTTAGAATATAGACTAGATAATTCTAAGGTTCAACTAAATAAGCAGAATAGTCTGGATGGTTCTGAAAAGAAAGAGTAAGAAAGGACTAACCTTACCAGATAGTAAAACAATTACAAAGCTGTAGTAATTTAAACAAAGTAATAAAAGTCTAGAGAAAAACAGCCATTGCATAGAAACAGAACAGAAAATATTTTTAAAAATGGATCAAGATATACACAGGAATCTAGCATTCAATAAAGGTGAGCCTGTATATCAAAGGAGAAAATCATTCATCAAGAAACTGCTGTTGAGGCTGCTTCCCACTTTTGAGTCAGCCTACTCCACCATCTCAAAATGTACTTATTAACTTTTAACTTTTCTATAATAAACTTTAACTTTTCCATATTTTCACAAATTGTCTCTTGACTGAACTCTTTCCTTTCAGAGACAATGGAACCAAGGGAAAATTGTGTCAGGGTAACATCTTCCTGGTGCGTGTGACTTGCATTATTCCCAGGTAAGCAATGGCCTCCCCCGTCAAGCTGCTTCTCTTTTCCTCTTACTTTATAGTTCCTTTCTATGCTGAGACACACCATCAGCCACATAAGTTGGTGGGCATGGGTGAGACGTGTAAAAGCCATCAGGGCATCTCCCACCTCAAAGAAATCTCACGTGACAGGATGATTCGGAAGCAGTCTGGGACGTTAGATACACATAGGTCCCACCAAGCTCAAGAAAAAGACCCACGCAATGTGCAGGAACACCGTTCACAAGCATTCCTGCCCAGGCCCTGCGGCGCCCCTCTCCCTGCCCTCCCCCTCTCCCTCCTCTCCCTCTCCCTTCCCTTCCTGCAGTTTCTGGGGAGAAACCTATGGGAGGTATCTGGGAATTGATGGCTCCCGGCCAGGGTACTCCCTGGTGGAACCAGAAGCTCGAACATCTCTGGGGGCCTCCCTATATGCACAGTTGAGAGACTCCTCTTGCTCTTTCTTTCTCACTCTCTCTCTCATTCCCTCTCTTGGGAACCCTTTCTTTGTAGTCTGGGGAGAAACTGAAGGAGGTATTGGTGGAGCAGGAAGCACAGAACCCCGCAGTGGGGCACTCTCTCTAGCATGCATGGGCATTAGACTCTCTTTTCGCTCTCCCAGTTCTTGGCCCTTAGGAGGGCCATTAGCTACCCTAGCTGTTTGCCTTCTCTCTAAGGTTACTTCTTTCACCCACTCTGTTTACTTCACATCTACTTTCTCGGGAGAGGCCATTTAAATAAAAGATTCTTTCTTTCCAGAAGCCCAGAGTTCAATGCTCAGCTGCTTGGCTGATTAGCGCTTAACTCGCCTGGTCAGAGGGGCCAAACCCCCTGTGTGAGTGCTATGCCCCTGCAGCCTCCCTCAGGAATCCAGTCACCAGGGCATGGCCCTGAGTACAGCTTTTAAACTGCGTGTGTACACTCAGAGCAGCTGGCACTCACGCACTAGCGCTTTCAATGCTGGTTCAAATCCCCAAGATATACAGGATGATGCTCTGGGATGGCATATTGCCGAGGTGTAGCCCCACCCCGCTGCTAAGCCTCCATTAGAACAGCTCAATGGGGATGGAGGTGGGAAGGCAAGGATGGGAGAGACAAAACCCATAAGGCAGCTCAGGGCATTAGGGAATCCCTTTCTCATGCTCTCCCGCCCACTCACTCAGACATTCTGAGGTGCCTGTTGTCCACACCAGCCCTCGTTGAGGGCAATGAGGTGGGGATGGTCGATAATCCAGACATATCACCAGATCACAGACGCCTCTATGTGAGCCTCCCATCAGGGATACAAAAAGAGACAAACCTTCCTTCTTTTGCCTTTACAAACCAGAGCGTGTACCTCCTACTTGCTCACTCTTTCTGTCCTATGGGCCATTTTTCCTGCTTTCTGTACAACGCCCACTACCTGGAAACCACCTCCCTTGAATAGTGCCGGTGGAAGTATCTCTGCCTAGGGTCTAGCCCAACCAGTCTTGTCTTGATTTTAGGGTCTAGCCCAACCAGTCTTGTCTTGGTTTCTACATCCTTCACCACTGTCGGGCTTGTCCTTTTCTCCAGGCTCAGTCCAATGCCTGTTTGAAACCAGCAAGAGGTATCATTGGGAACTTTCAGTAAGTCCTTTGGCTTATGGGAGTCTCAGGGGCTACCTGGGACTGGGGAAAAAAACCTTAGTTCAAGATCAGCCTGTGGAAGCAGCTGCTGAGCAATTTTGCTCGCTGGAGTGAAGCTGCATTAACAATTTGCCCATTACAAATGTCCGTCTAGTCAGTTAGGATCAAATAAATGTTTCCTTTGTTGTCCTGTGTACCTACGGATTCTTTTTTTTTTTTTTTGGTTTTCTGTAAATTGTGGTCTTTTAGGGTTAATATACCCATGACTGTGGTCAAATACAGGTGCAATGGTCAAATCCAGAAGTAAAGATAGGTCAAATCCAGGTGTGATGGTCCAAATTCAGGTGTAATTTGCATGTCCTGGATGAGTGCAATTAGATCAAGCATCCAGAAATAGTTTATGTTCAGTGTCTGTGTGTCTGTCTATATATCCAGATTTGTGTATATTTATATGTGTGAGTGCACCCATTTTAATTCTAAGATCAGCAATGAGATCTAAAATCTTAGCCCCAACTAAAGGTCCATTAGACAGGATACTGAATAAATGGTAAACTTACAGTTTTAGGTCATTAACAAAAATAAAAATTGGTGCTCAATTACAATGCTACTTGGTCTCAATATACATGTTTTAGATTCTAAGGAGGAATGGCTATTCAATAGCTTTTTTTCCCTTGAACTCTGACGCTGTTTTGCAGTTAGAATTGTTTTGTCAAAGTATCAAGGAACTGGGATGAGGTCCCTTATATGCAAGTTTTTATGATATAATGCAATAGAAATTCTTAAAAAGGTAACTAAACTGATACTTCAGAGAACAGGGAAATCCATTTGTCCATTGGTTCCCTTATAATTAGACAACAACTCTATCATTGTACATTGGGTAAAAAGTAAAAGTCTTATAAGGTTTGTTGTTTTTTTTAAACTCACTCTGGTAACTTTCAAGGTCTTATAGAAAACCAAAATATAAATAAACCTGCCTGCGGCGGGAAAGAATGTAAATTCACCACTATCTCCTGAGGTAGAGACAAATAAAGAAAAATTGGGGGGCACTTTTAAAATTAAGCCTCCCAAGTCAGCATTTTAGCCTTCTTAAGATTAAAGGGAATAAATAAAAAGCCTTGAGTCCTCTTTAAAATTGCTGTTGTAGTTCTTTTGTGTTTGCAGATTTTCCAATAGAAATGCTAATTGTTATAGACCTAGGACTCAAGAAAGACTTCATGAACCTGACCTCAAAGGCAAGGGAAGTAAAAACAAAAATAAATGAATGCGACTATATCAAACTAAAAAACTTATACACAGCAAAAGGAACCATCAAGAGGGAGTTCCTTGGCTTCGGCGCTGTCAACTCTGTGGCCTGGGTTCGATTCCCAGCCAGGGAACAACCCACATTAAAAAACAAACAAACAAACAAACAAACAAACAAACAAACCATCAACAAAGCAAAGAGACAGCCAACTATATGGGAGAAAATATTTGCAAATAATGCATCAGATAAGGGTCTAATATCTAAAATATATGAAGAACACATACGACTTAACAACAAAAAAACAAACAACCCAATTTAAAAGTGGGCAGAAGAACTAAACAGACACTTCTCCCACAAAGAAATACAAATGGCCAGCAGACATATGAAAAAATGCTCATCCTCATTAGCTATCAGGGAAATGCAAATCAAAACCACAATGAGATACCACCTCACACCTGTGAGAATGGCTATTATCAACAAGACAAGGAATAACAAGTGCTGGAGAGGATGTGGAGA
>PVJL010013165.1:0-33526 GCA_004026885.1 Lyroderma lyra | reverse complement strand
CCCCCCTCCCCCTGCCCCCTGGAATGGCAGTTTTAATCGTGTTTATCCTGTTGCTGGTCCATCAGGCATCTCTCAGTTTAAGACTTTCTTTTGAAACCACGTAGGTGAAGTCAATGATTTTAAATCTCTTAATCTAAGCATATTTTTTAATTTATAGGGAACAATGAAAGTGATCGGTTTTATGTCTCAGTTATATTTCCACTTTAGAGACATTGCAGTTTTATACTCAATTGCATATTTTATACGAGAGTTAAATTATCCATTTCCTAATGTAACCAATGTAGTGTCATGAATAAATTTTAATAAATGCCTTGAATTATTCTGTGACTTTCATGTGCTTCCAAATTTCTGTAGTTTGTGTAAATCATGCCACGTTTCCTCCTTATTTTCTAAATAATTAAGAAATAGTTATGCAGAGGTCTAACCTTTAGGTGAATCCAAACATCATTATAATGGAACAAAACTTTTTCTATTTGCATATTAAATGATACTATCTTTATTCGATGCCATCCACAGTTAATTTTTGTTGCGAACTATTGGAATCAGGGTGTAATTTTTGATTCAATAAAGGTAAAATGATTAGGAGGTTTTATAACATAACACTATTTTGAGAATTTGAAAAAACTTATTTTTATTATGGTAATGGCATATTCAGATCTTCTCTAAAAATCTTTTAAAAACTATTTTGAGATTATTAATAAAATATTATGTATAATATATTTATCAACTACAAAGTTGTAGGCATTCTGTTAGGTACATTTAATGTTATTTATAATCTGTTAGCACTCTAATATCTTTCAAATAACATAAATACAATTGAATAATTTCTAGAGATATAATATGAATCTTTAAAATGAAACATACAAAGAATGAGAGTAAATAGAAATAAGAAATTATTAGAAACATAAGAAAGATATTTACTTGTAGAGAAAATACACTACTCTGAGTTTCTCTGTAATACTTCCCATATACATAGAAATTTGTACAGTGGACCCCATGCATTACAAAATTATCAACATTTTGTCAGTTGTGATTTTATCCATCCTTTCCAACTTTTCTCACAGCTTTTTAGGGATAAAAATCTAGCCCTCTTGATCAGATCACCAAGCCAAGTTTAGCAAAGTAATTTTTTAAATAAAAGGAATTAGTTATCTATGCTTTCATATATATATGTTGCAGAAAATTTTGGGAACTTTGCAAAAAAGCTGTTTTTCCTTGAAATTCTTTTTCTTTTTCCCTAGTAACTTTACAGTTAATTTTAGTCAATATCCTTCCTTCTTCAGTTTACATTTGAATGTGCTGTGGAATGTATCATTTTAACCAGAAAAAGAAGTCTCGTGCCATCGCTAATCCTATAACTCTAGAATACCAGGAAGAGGAAAATCCACCTAAGTTAATGGCATTCTACTAATTTCTTAGGAATTGGGGAGGTTTTCTCACTTGGGTAGGGTCAGTTGGTCTGAATAAAAAGACAGATCACAAACCAAATATATGCATTTGTTTTTTGTTGCATTCTAATAATTACGGGATAAAGGAAAGATGTTATTTTGAATTGTAGAGCACATAGTTAGAAATATCAATGATTCATTCATTCATTACCAAAATATGTATTGGACTCGTGCTATGTTTCATGAATTATGCAACATAATGGATATATAGTCATGCAAGGGATACTGTGACACAAGGCCCTGCTGCTGTCCTCATAGAACAAGTGAGACTTAGACTAATGGAAGAAGTTAGATGCTGTGTTAAAGGTAGGGACGCAGCGCTAGGGAACACAAAGAGGGCTAAGGGAGCCATGAATTTTCAAATGGGGAGAGAGTGGAGGAGGTGGTGATGTGCAAGAAAAATATGTGATTGAGAGGCCGAGAGCATAGTGTGGGAGAAGGACGTGTAATGCAGAACAGCTGGCTAAAACACAGTGTTCGTCTGATGAAAACATTGGGTAATAAAGGCTCTAGAATTACTTTCTGAAGAAGGTAGACGTCAATGTATAGGAACATATTTTAAGAAAAGGAATTAATTGATGAAGTATAGTTGACTGTAGTTCACGTGCCATGCAGTGCCAAAGAACTATGTTAAAGATGTGTACCATTTGCTGAGCCAGCTGACTCAGTTATGTGTAGGATGAAAACAGGTAGGTTCTACTACTATCGCTGCTAAAGTCTCTGCTCAGTTTAGGCTAATTCTTTAGTGAGAGGAGATAATTGTTGATCAGCATCCTGCAGCCTTGGGTACAGCTACATCTGCGTTCCTTTGGTGTGTGTCCAAGAGCCAGGCAGGGACGGGACGTACCAGGGACTTAAAAGTGATTTCTCCATTCCCCGAAGCCACTGCTCAACACGGTGGAATTGGGCTCACAAGGGGACTGAAGCAAAGTCACGTCTGCACACGTACATGCACTTGCACCAAGGTTCCCATCTGAAGATTTAGGCTGGTCCCGTGTCTGATTTCTTGAGTTGTATCAGGTCAATTTTTTTTTCTGTAATTACCATCTCGGTCATAATGTTTGCCACAAGGATTGCACTCACATTACTCCTGTTAGTCAAGACTATGAATTGCTTTACTGATAGTTGTTGAAAGAGGGAAAAAAACCCTCTATGCCTTCAAGACTGTGGTTTGTCAGTGCTGTTCCAGTGTAATTTATCGTTCCGGAGTTTCTCTGCTGAGGAAGAAATTTCATGTGGGTGTAATTTTGCCAGAGCTGTGGGGTGTGCTTACTTCTGCCATGTGAGACATCACAGCCCTGGGAAAGAGCTGATGACCACGTCGTATTTGTTAGGGTTTTCCAGGTGGCTGGGTATTTCGAAAGCACCCTGCTCCTCATGCAGCTGTGCTCCCACTGTTTCTTTCCAAGACTGAGCCTCCATACACTACATAGCAGCATGCAGAGAGGTGCCTCCAGTTATACAGATACTGCGTGCTTCCGAATTCGGGGGATCAGAGAGGCCAGAGAGTGCGGCGTTCCCTCAGCGGTTATTCTCCATCACCCCTGGACCAGTCATTCTTGGACAGTGTTATCGTCGGTAGTTGACTAAACATTTAAACCTAATTTCAGTAATCTGTAAAATGGGGTTAGCCGGCAGCCTTCTATCCTGTTTAAAGTCTTTTAAATGGACGTGAAGCATTTATCAGTATCTGTCACAGTCACCTCTCAATACTGAGCAGCTGGCACTGATGTATTGCATAAGTCCACAGGTTTCAGATCTGGCGTAAATCTGGTTACAAGTGCTGACGAAATCAGAAACGTACAAGGTGTGGGAACATTTACTTCCTTTGTAAAGCCGGATGTGATTCATTTGCATTCTTCATTTTTCAGAAAAGGGGTATATCATATCTTTGTCTACATAGAGAATGGATGCATTCCAGTCATTGTTCTTTGACAAATAACAACCTTTCTGACAAGTAGAAAATTTTTGTTCTACTTCTTTTTGTCAAATTGCCATCTATACTTAGTTTTAAATTACTTCTTTTGAAAATGGAAGAGTAGATTACTAAAATTTTTGTGAAGAAATGCAACAATTCTTAAACCATTAAAATAAGTTGGAGCTTTATTGAAACAATCCCTTAAAGACCACAATACATGTTTGTTAAATTGCTATTGTGACTATTAATTTTGATACCATTTTGACATAGAGCATAGAGTATCTGGAACTTGACTTCCTTGATGGGGTTAGTGGTAATTTGCTTTTTTGCAGTGTCTTGCTTTAATCAATGAATTTAGAACTAGACGGTTTACATCTGATTCTTAAGACTGTAAATCTGGGTAAGTGCTTAAGCATTGAGTATTTAAATACAATTAACTGGTTGGCAAGAATTTGGCAGACTGTGATTTCAACAACCATTATTTGTTTGTGTATTTCCATTTGCAATTATATTGTATCATACCGAATGGTATTGATCACATCAGTTGGGCGATTGGCATGAACCACCTGGAAATAATTCATCTCGTACCCAGTACTACTCAGTCATTCATCACTGTGTGCAGAGCATGGAGGTGTGGGATCATTTTGCTGCTTTGTTGAGTCATGGCCGTGCTTCTACTTCAATGAGTAGAACAGTTAGTAGAAGTTATCAGACTTTCCTCTCAGACAATCTGGGGAGTCATTACCAAAATTACTAATCAGTCCTGGATAAGGAGTAAATAAATGTTATGAAAGTAAGATGATATAACCAGTTGCTCTTTGAGATTTGAAATCTAATGTAAACATAGTATCAGAAAGGCAAAATAAAGAGTGAGAATTAATACAAAAAACTAGCCAAATGAGCTATCTCTAAATAAATGCTGATTTTATTAGTATCAATTACTTAATATCCAAATATTATATTTCACCAAAGCATCAATGTACCCTATTGATATGTTGGGAAATTTAGAGAACATAATTGCTAAACTTATTTTTTGAAAAAGAAAGTCTCCTTGAGCTTAAATCTGTGTACATGGAGGTTATGACAGCGATCTCTGAGGATTGTGAGTGTTACGTGAGAAGACACGTACAGGGTGCTTGAGAAATAGGAACAGAGAATGTTACTTCTTTTCTCATTTCTACTGTCACACGCTAACCCTGAAACATTGGGATTCACATTTTTAAATATTTACTTCATCACCTTAAATGCACACTATTCAAAAAAAAATGAAAACAAATAAAAATTATATGGTGGGTGATTACAGCCCAGGAGGTACCTTCTTATCAGTAGGCAGGTGGAGAAAAGCAGATGAGACACAACTGGTCTTCCTCCTAAATTTATGGTCTCCTCAGCTTGAAACACTGTCATGAATGTGCTTCAATTATACCTGAAAAGAAGTGGTGAAAGAAGTGAAATTCAATTTAAGTCATTACTAGATTAGCATCAGTCAGCCTGAACTGATATACATGCTAGAGTGTATGTGAACTTGAGGTGAATTTTCAGATTTGAAGAATCCCCCCTCTCCTCAACTGGAGATTATTTGATACTAGGATGAGGGACATTTAAAATAGCCCTGTTAGTTTTTTTAAACAGAGGAAGGTTGAATTTTTATAGCACTTCCTGAAAGGGATTTTTATACTTTCAGGAAGAACTTGAGAGCCTAGAGCCCTAGACTACGAGGATTGGTGGGTTAATCGAGGCAACCACCAGTCCCCGAGGTGTTCAGGATAGACTGGGCCGAGCTGGGCTTGGCCTGCACTGGTTTCCCGGGCGAGGAATGGGGCTGACCGGTAGGGCAACGTCAGATAAACTCAGAAAGCTGAGTCACATCATTTTTCTTGTTGTTGGTTTACTTCACTAGGGACTTCTCAGAGCTTCAGGAGACAAATGGATATGATGAATTTCCAAGAATGGACTACCTAAATTTGACCACAAAATGATTTTATTTTCTGAATGCCTTTTAATGTCTTATAGAGTTGGTTATTTCTCTATGGGACATAATTGTTAAAATATAAAGTTTTGAGAGAAGGCCTTTCTACATCTCCTCTATCTCTGGCTACTCCTTAAACCAGGCAGATTTCATACCTCCTCGGGGGCTCTTGTTGAGTCACAAGCCATATTTAATTGCAACAGGAAAGTAAGTGTCAATTTAAAATGAAATATCTGGCGCTGATATCAAAATAGTTTTCTATTTACCTTTTACCATTCCTATGGATAAATTCAAGTGGAATAACTCTACAAATCAATCAAATCAATTTTACAAAATCAAGTAAGTACTAAGAATAGATTTGACTGTGGGTTGACGTATGTTCTAATGAAAACAAAATCTAAGTTGAAATATGTCTTACTTGTCCAATTACATATTTTTAAAGTTATATATTCTTCATGATTACATAAATAAAAGTAAGAATACAAAAATGTTTTGAACGAAGTATATTTGTTTTTGTCTAAGAAAACGGTGCCTCTAAGCATATCTATCTCTAATGCTGTCTTTCTCTTTATACAACTCTCAGGAAAAATTAAGGACATGATCCTAGTTTTATTAGAAAGGTATTTTAACTAAAAATCTGCAGAGCTGTTTGAATGATTATAACAGAAGATGATTCCGAATGTCACTCTAACGTGTTGGCGGTTTGGCCGTAAAAGGATGCTCCGGGAACTGAGTGGCCCTGCCCGCACCGAACACATTTGTGAAATCTCAGGGGGAGCTCCATCCTCCAGAGATTTTCCATTTGCTTTTCACTTCAAAGCAGTCAGGCTCAGCATCTTGATAATAAGCCAATGTGAACATCCAAGCATCTGTAGTTTCTCCTTCACACCCTCAGCCCCTTTGTTGGTGTGTCAGACTGTGGTGCTATAAATCATGAAGAAAGTAGAGCCCTTATACTTAGGTTTCAATGTCAGCACGTCTCTCACTGAGTCGAATAATAATATTTGTATTAGTTGTTTATGGAATTAAAGAAGCAGCTACGTCAAGCTGGACAGGAGCGTAGATTCTGATTTTGCTGGTTTACAGAGGATACATGGGGGCTCAGGAACACTGTGCGGTTTGCCCGATGGCGCACAGCGGGTACACCGATGGGCTCCAGGCCTCTCCAACGTGTGTGCCTCTGCTCCTTGAACTCCTCCCTCCAGTCATTTCAAGAGCTGCTTACGGACCACCTGCCTTCCCAGCAGCCCTGTGCCAGGCTCTGTGGGGACACTGACTCTGAAATGATGTGACCCTGTTTGGGATTGGAGTAGCTAATAGTGTGCTTTTTTAAACACGTGTGTTTTAAAGCAGCATAGCAAGATCATTTATTTCTAATGATTGCAATTCAAAGAGCTTCAAAAATAAATAACATTCAAAGAGCTTCAGATATGTTTGTTTATACAAGAACACAAAGGACACAGAATTAAAATAATTTTGATAGTGGACAAGGTCTAACGAATAAGCCAAACCTCTCTTTCTCCGGGAAATGGTTTTAAAGCATAAAAATAATCTGTGCTTGTATAACTGAAAGTAGATTTCAAAATAAGTTATGTTTTTAGTAAAGAAACTGAGAAGATCCTTTTTGAATTACTGTTTTTTTGGGGGGGTTACTTTTTCAGTTCTGAAGCAACCTTATTTCCAAAAATTAAAAAAAAATTTTTTTTGCTGTATAGTTTTGTCATAACCTACACATAACACTGAACAAGTAAGATGCAGTCAGTTTATGATTTTTTTAAGGCTCTTTATAGCTGCTTTAAATTATACCAAAGAATTTTAGAGGAACAAGCATAATTTTTTCTTTTACTGTGATCCTTTTAGTGATTCTCATCGACAGTGTATTTCCAGATTAGAGAAGGGCGTTCTTCTTGTTCCACATTTTGAAAAAATGATACAACAGCCCAACATTTAAACTTTTTAATGTGTACAAAATATGCAAGACATTTAGAAGGAATATATACACATATGTATAAAAATATATATATTCTGTAAGACGGTTATAGACTGTACAGGGTCTGTCAGAATTTACATTCGTACTATCTGTCAAATAGACAAGTAGATGAAAAAAAGTCTAATTTTTATTTGGGCACGATGTTAACAGTTCTTTGTTTTAATGTTTGCTGATGTTTCCTTGAAATCTTCATAGAATTCAAGACAGGTTTAAAACTCCATTTTTAAAATCAAATTACTTGGGGGGCTGGGAGGGAGGTATTTTGTCGTTGCTGTGATTCGATGTGTCACTCTTCGATAGACTAGAAACAAAATCCTTGGTATGCTCTGACAGAATCAGCTCTTCAGTGTGAAGAGCTAACACACCTATTACCAAAATCTCACCTTTTGTTCAGCCACAGGACAAGTTAGTTGCAACTCTGATAAAGGAAGTGTAAATTTACTCAGTTTCACAGGTCAGTTAAGGTGCAATATCGGCCTGTGTCGCGGGGGAGGCCCAGGTAGTTCAGCACCGCTCATGCCACCCTTTGATGACTGTCCTTTCTCTATTCCATTGTCCTCTTTGTTGCCCATGTTTCCTGGGATCATCTCTCAACTAAACTTGTATTTGAGTCTGTGTTCCTGGTTCTGTGTCGGGATAAATAATACTGAAACAAACTCATTTATCTAGTAAACAAATATTTATGGATAGCATACGCTGTGAATAAGATGTGCAAAAATCCCTTCATTGTGTTTACGTCGTAGTGGGGAAAGGGTGGCAAACAAGCACATATACGGGCTCCTATCAGACATCCACAGTGCTCCAGAGGATACAGGGCGGGGGAAGAAGGGAGGGAGGGAGGGCAGGTGTGGCGTGCGTTGCAGCGTACGACAGGGTAGTCATGGTAGAGGTATGCAGGCCAGAAAGCAGATTGCCGAGGGTGGATATGAGGGAATCAGCAGGACTTGGTCATGGACTGGAACCGCTGAGGGAGCATTACCTGAGTGACAGTGACGGTGTCTAGATAGTGTTCCTGGTGGGACAGGGCCCCCAGGCTCAAAATGGTATATGCTTGGACATACTCTACATTGCTTCACGGTATAGATCAGTGGTTCTCAACCCTCATAACGCCACGCTCCTCTAATACAGCTCCTCGTGGTGTGGTGACCCCCATAAAATGATTTTCGTTGCTACTTCATAACTGAAATTTTGCTGCTGTTATGAATCGCCATGTAAATATCTGATACGTGTTTTTCGATGGTCTTAGGCGACCCCTGTGAAAGGGTGGTTTGACCCCCAAAGGGGTCGCGACCCCCAGGTTGAGAACCGCTGGTCTAGATAATAGCCCACCCTACTTATCTCTAATGTTACCGTAGTATTTTACTCCTGGGTTGAAGGAAATGAAAAGATTGAAATAAGTTGAATAATAAAATAATTTTTGGTACCTTTTGATTAGTCTTCAAAATGAAATGTTTGCATCTTTTTATATTTCATTTTTTAAATCGCAAGGTACATTTGGCTCCAACTGTTAATGATTACGACAAATGAAATTTCCCTTTGTAAGACAAAACTAGTTTTGATTTTGTAGTAACCAGGCTTCACTAAGATTCCCTCCCTTATGGGAACTTTATACAACAACACATACTACTTTAAAGGTGAGAAACTGAGGATCATGTGCCCATTGTTCCACGATTTATAAGTGGTGAGACTGGGGGATTTAGTCTCCTCTCTTCATGGCAGGGCCCCAGACCACTCCACAACAGGAAGACAAAGTTCAAAAGTGAATGAATAGTCTACCATTTGTATATCTGATTCTAATTAGATAAGAAATCTGTATTTTTGGTTGAATAATAGATTATAATGAGCTATTGAAACTTTTTATTTTAGGCCAATTATTATTATTTTAATCAGGAATGTTTGTGTTGGACACTAAGGTCAGGAACTTTGATACTGTCATTGTACAAAGGTGAATTATGATGAGAGTTAAGGTGAACTGAACTCTACCAGTGATGTTCATGTAGTATTTATTTTTGCAATAGGCTGTATTTGGGTTTATATTTGAATTTTACAAATTAGAAAAATTTCCTCAAATTAGAGATGTAGGCATATAACTTTATGTGAAAAAAGGTTTAGTAAAGTTACTTTTATATAGCTATATAATACAGTAATATATAATTCATGCATATGTAAATTTATATACTTTTATGTCTACATACACATAAATTGATACACTTATATATACATATACATATATAAAAGTGTATCAATTTATATGTGGATATTTGCTATTTAAATTTATAGTAGTAAGATGAAAATTGCAAGGGAATTCACTAATATTGCTGAGTGGTTACTTATTTGCTCTCAAATTGGTATTGATAAAAGCATGATAAAATCAGATGTCAGTTATATACAAATAAAATTCCATGGCTCAAAACTGATATCCTCTTTGATGTGTGCATAAGAATAATTTAAGAAAAGGAAGAATTTTTTAAGCGGTGATGTCAGATGTCTTTTTATACTGAATGACCAATTTCAACACTATTAAAAGAGGTCACTGTTGACATTACAACTTCTTACAAGGTTATTACTTACTATATAGTATAAAAGACTGAACATTTTAAAATCAGAACATTTTTGTCGAGGACATAAAACATCTTAAAACATAGACCATTTTCAAAACCTCTAACATAATCCATCAGTGCTGCACATGGGACTTTAGGTTCCAGAATACTGATGACTCAAGCGGATGCAGGGGTACCGCAGAAGTGGGATTTAGAAAAGAATTGGAAACTGGTCTATTTGTATTTTCCCTCCATAGTTTTTTTTTAATTGCAGTTGACATACAATATTATATTAGTTTCAGGTGTACAATATAGTGATTAGGCATTTACATAACTTAAAGTGATCACCTTGATACATCTCATACCCATCTGACATCATCCATAGTTTATCCTTCATAGTTCTTACCTCCAATACTTGAAATACACAAATAATTAATAGTTCAGAGTTTTGAGAAACCTGATATAAAGAATGGGTCTCTAAATTATTTGTACTGGGTAAATATATTTTCTGAAATACAGCTTGAGAGTATGTTACTTGAATTAATTAATTTATTTTTGGTACTTATATAGACATGATGAGTATTCTTATTTCATAATGTGTAACCGGTTTAATTAGAGACCCGTACAACTAACTTTACCTACTAAACATAGTATCTTGCACATTACTGACATTCAATAAATCTTAGTTGTATTGAATTTTATTTGGCACGTCATTCCAGCTTGTCAAGATTATTTTGTATCTACGACCTGATGTCTAAATAACGTCTAACTTCCAAGGTTCTTGTCAAGAACAAAGTGAATCAAGTATGGGATCTATGCCATTGATAGAGTGAACAGGACAAGAACATGCACTAAGATAAAATTCTGGAGATTGTGTTATGAAATATAAGCACATTAAAATCACCGTTTCATCATGATGTTGTACTTGACCCTATGGCACCTGCTTTGTGTAAGTTTGGCATTCATTGAAGGAAAAAAATGATTACAATTTGAAGAAGCTTGCATGTATATAAATAGATGGGTAATAATTTAAGGTAATTATGAAAAAATGGGGATAATATTTTAAATGTATTGAAATATTTATACAGATTGCTAAAAGAGCATTATATTATCTATAGACAAATGGACAAATATCAAGAAAAACTATACAAGAGAAATTTATTTAAAATATTAGTCATTTAAAAATTAATATTCAGCATTTATTAAACACTATTTTCAGGCATTGGGCTAAATGCCGTACACAGACTCTCTGACTTACTCGGAAGTGTGTGTCACTTTTAGCTATGTTTTAGTGGCTCTAGTTTAAGTGATTTGCCAAAGTCCCTTAGCTCTAACGAGATATAAAGAAATATATTCACGTTTACTAGTAAGTAAACACTTACAAATTAAGCAACTGCATAATAGATTTTGCATTATAGATTAGGGAAAATTAAGAGTATAATAATATTTAATGCTGTAAATCTTGGAACTAAATATATACCACACATTGGTAACTCAACAGAAATCAAATTGACAATGTTTCTCAGGCATCATAAAATGGTTTTTTTGTTTTAACTTACAATTTCACATATAATAATTTATCCTGAGTAAAAATAAATTTTAAAATAATTGTATATACAAATTTATTTTTATATAACGTATTATTTAGAATGACAAGAACATTAATTTATTCCATTGGACTACTGGCCACTGTTAAATAAATTGAACAGTGGCCAGTTGATGAAACATTATGAATATTTTTAAGGACTATTACATTATAATAATTTTGAAGATTGTATTAACACCTAGAAATTCTAAGCAAAAGAAAAGACAGATGCAATATAAACTAATTGTCAATATATCAAAGTGTGCCTGCCTATGAGAAAATCTGGAAAGGAATACAAGGAAATAAAAATACATCTATAATGTAGTGGCAGTATTATTAAATTAAATTTGTGGCAACAATGTTAATAGAAATGCATGAAGGATCCCACTCATGGGCAGAAGAACATCCCTGCTGAGCTTAGCCTAAATTCCCAAACCATAGAATTGTGAGCCAAATACATAGTTGTTTTAAGTAACTAAATATTTGAGTCCTTTTTTATGTAGCAATAGGTAACTTATATTTTGTAACAACACTTTACTGCCTCCGGAAGATTTGTGTTAATGCCAGTCCTCTGCAAAATAAAGCTCTGTATGTGACAGTTTCCCTTGCTCCCCAGGATTGCTCACTGACCTTGCCAGTTGAAATATACCTGGCTTTTCTACACAATGTTTAATTTCCAATCAAGTGGCAGAGACCATTATGTTTTTGTGGATTTTGAGTATATAAATAGCTAGATTTACTCTAAGATATAATTTGTTTTTATTTGATAAGAGCCAATTAGGCTTTATTCAATTTATTTGATTTGTTTTTCAATTAATATATGCTTTATGGAAGTAATGAAGTTGCAAGGAACAACAGCCTATCTGTTATTTTAGGAAATAAATATTTGTACGAAGTAGGCTGAAACTGCTGGGATATTTTGTGAAAATAATTAGGTTTGCAGATTAATGAAGTAAAAATTATTATAATTGTATTCTAGCAGTGGGGCACTGCTGATGCTGAGATTGTTTGTACTGAAATCCTTGTGTTGTATAAACTTTCTGCTCGTCGTGGCAGCCTGGATCAAGCTTCTTATATTTTTAATATGTCATCTCCCATTGTTGTTCTAACAATAATTAAATATAGAATCTTATTCTGTTTGGGCAGTTGATACTGGGTTTTAAAGATGTTTCAGGGCATATTCAGTAAACTTACAGATATGGAAATGCAAATATATTTTTAGATTTTAAATCAGAATATTTAGATTGCCATTAAAACTTCACTGACATTTTTCAAATTTCTAACCTTCTTGCAGTTTCCTTACTTGAAAGTTAGATATTGTGATCAACTGATTGTAAAGGTGGTCCCAATTATTTCCCTTACCCTGTGTATGGTCCTTGCAAAGTGACTTAACAGCTCCCTCCATCAAGGAGTGGATTTTATTTTTCCGCTCTGAATCTGGACTGACCTGTGACTTATTTTGGCCAGTAGAACATGGCAGAAGAGATGGTGTGCCAGGTCTGAGACTAAGCTGCAAGAAATAGTGCTTTTGCTCACTCTCTTGGACTCCTACATCTATGTGAAACCTAGTCTGGCCAAGGCTGCAGGAGGAGGAGGGACCACATGAAACACAACCATTGAATCACCCAGGTGAGGCCAAGCTAGACCAGCCAGTTCCCATCTGACCTGCTCGCTGATTGCAGATGAATTAGCAAACCCAGGTGAAATCAGCCTCCCCCAGAGGCAGAACAGAACCCCCCAGCTGACCTGTGGCCTCATGGGCAATAACAGGTTTTTGTTTTAAGCTGCTGTGGTTTGGAGTGGTTTCTTATGCAGTAATAATGAGCTGTAGTATATAAAATAACACACTGTTTATACTTCATGTTCTGTTGTGAGGCTTAAATGACATTATTTATATGAAAAATTACTTACATAATAATGTCATAACTCATTTTATAATGAATTGCATTTTCTAAATAAACAGTTTTATGCATACAATAAATTTTTGGTATATCTGAATGTTAATTTTACTGCTTCTTTGAAATTAACCATACTAAATAGAAACACGTTAAAATTTATTCTGCAGGTATTTACAAGCACTGTTTGCCAGACAGTGCTTTGAATTTGAAACAGTATTATTATAAAATTATTTTGAAATAGAAAAATTCATTGAAATGTGCTTTTTAAAAACTTACTTTAATAAATCTAACTTAATGTGTTATAAGTATATAGCCATTTCTCATTTAAATATGAAATGAAAACAACTTAAAGAAAACAAACCAATTGTTCGATTTCAGTGTTTCAAGATTTTTAAAAATATACATGTATACATATTTAGATATTTAAGACATTTATGGAAAATTGAAATAGGAGAAAATCATACAATGAATTAGAAAATTACGCTTGTTACTTAAATGAAATAACCTTGAGCAGTTTAAGCCACCACTAAATGATGGCATATTCTCTGTAATGGGACATGTTTACTTTGTTCTGGGAAAGATAGCTGTCACTGTAATTTTCTCCTCTGAAAGGGCACATATGGGAAAATAACATTTACTGTGAGTATATTGACTTGGTTCAGGATTTGTCTTATTGGTACTGAATGCTGTTAGAGGAAGCAGGCAGTGATTATTTCAAAATTCCATTGGAATCCTCTGCTGGCCTGGTGTTTATGTTAACTTTTGCAGGGGCTTCTGTGAGCTGGCTTTCATTCATTTGTCCTTGTTTCAGCGGACATTGTCATTCATGACTGCACAGGAGTATAAATGATGGTCTAATGTCACTTATCTAATGACTTGGCATCACACACTAAAGTTTAATCCTCCAGGGTCAATAACAGCTCTCCGCTTGGCATTCAGCAAACAAGCATAGATATGTGTATGGATGTATTTACAGAGGACAGGAGTGCAGCTTGTGTCTTTCCTTTATTGAGGCATGATTGACACACAACAAAGTGATACGTATATATACATCTCAATGAGTTTGAAGATAAGCATACTCCCGTGGCACTGTCACCAACAATCCCATAAACGTATCCATCTCCTCTAAAACATTCCCCTCTCCCTCTTTTCTCGTGATAAGAACATTTAACGTCAGCTCTGCCCTTGTGACAAATTTAAGCGTATCGTTACCCGCATGCACGATGCTGTCCAGCAGACCTCTAAGACTCGTTCACCCGCATAACTAGAGCTGTGTGTCCTTTGGCCATCGCGTCCCCGATCCCTCCTCCTCTGAGCCCTTGGTAACCACCGTTAGACTCTGCTTCTATCAGCTGGACTATTTTAGATTCCTGCTATAAAGGGGACCGTGCAGAATTTGTTCTTTCGTGTCCGTTACACTTCACTTAGCGTAATGTTCTCCAAATTCATCCACGTTATAGCAAACAGCAATTTCCTTCTTTCTGAAAGCTGAATAATATTCTATTGTATGTATATAAGGGTTGTCCAGAAAAATAATCTAGCCATAAATGCCTCTATTTTTTATATTACATGCCTGGATACTTTCTGGATAGCCCTCATATACCATATTTTCTTGATACCTTCATTTAATGGGCATTTTGTCTTTTTTTCCCCAGTTTTGGCTATTGTGAATAGTGCTGCAATGAACATGGGTATGTTAATACCTTTTGGAGATCCTGATTTTAATTCTTTTAAATAAACACCCAGAAGTGGAATGGCTGGATTATGTGGCAGTTGTATTTTTCATTACTTTGAGGAATCTCAAACCTCCACTCTCTGCTAGTTTTCCATAGTACCAATTTACATTCCCACCAACATTACAAAAGCGTTCTGTTTTCTCCACATCCTCAACAGCACTTACTTTTGTATCTTTGATAATCACTATCCTAATAGGTGTGTGGTGATAATCTTGTTATAGTTTTGATTTGCATTCCCCTGCGCCTTTTCATATATTTGGTGATCATTCATGTATCTTCTTTCAAGAAATGTGTATTCAGGATCTTTGCCCATTTTTTTAACTGGGTTGTTTGCTTTTTTGCTATTGAGCTCTAGGAGTTTCTTATACACTTTGGACAATGAGCCTTTATCAGATACATGCTTTGAAAGTATTTTCTCTCATTAACTACATCACCTTTTCACTCTGTTGATTGCACTGCTGTGTAGAAGTATTTTAGTTTGATATAGTCCCATTGCTTTATTTTTGCTTTTGTTTCCTATGCTTATGTCATATCCAAGAAATCATTACCAAGACCAGTATCAACAATAATTTTTTCTATTTTCTTCTAGGAGTTTCACAGTTTAAAATCATACATTTAAGTCTTTAATCTTGGGATTTCCTTCTGTGTATGGTGGATGAGAAGGTCCAATTTTATTCTTTTACATGTGAATATCTAGTTTTCCCAACACCATGTATTGAAGAGACTATCCTTTCCCTTCATGTGTTCTTGCCCCTCACCTTGTCAACTGTCCGTTTACCATAAATATGTGTGTTTAACAGCTTGAGTTTTAAGGGCTTATAGGTGTACATCTTGGATAAATTCTGAGTAATGTTGATTAAAGACAAGCTTTTAGGAAAAATCTGACTTGAATACTTCTGAATCTGAACCAGAAGAGGCTTTCTTGCATGAACATGATTTATAGAAATGTGTTTACCCAATACTTAACCATATTTGATTAGTTGAACCACACCCAATTCCTTCAAGAGAAGTGCTTTTATTGTTTCCTTTTAGCAGATGAGAAAACTGAGATGTTAGGCAGGTTGCCTAATTCCACACCATAAATCATCAGCAGGGCTGGAACTGTCATTCAGTGAACTTGGACTCTATTTGTACATTCACGTCCCTAAATCCATAGGTCTGATAAAGCACTTTTAGGAACTGAGTTATTGTTTCATTAGCAGAAGTTGCATGTCCTTAAAAGTACTTTGATTTAAGCAGTTGAGCAAAATAAAATCTAAAAAACAGGCTGCTTTAAGTACATCTCTTATTGTGTTAGAACAACATTGTTAATAATCTCGTTATTTAGTCCATTAATGAAGTATATGTAGGAGAGAGAGAGACACTCAAGTCACCATGATTCATAATATTAGAATGTCTTTGCTTTAAATGTCATATTAGTTTTACTTTATATTAATTAATTTTCAAAAGTTGTTTAATGTTCCAGGAAAAGAATTAATATGTTCTGTGATTTTGAAGCAATTCACAGGAAATAATTTATTATTTCATATTTCTGTACTTTATTTTCTACTATAATCAAGTTGATAATATCAACATTGAACAAAAGGTAGTCCACGTAGTATATATTGGAGGATACAGAGGTGTCATAAAACCTATCTAAGGATAGGTTTTGTAAAGTAATATTCCTTTTCTGTCATTGGCTGGCCAGTGACAAAATACTTGTTTTTCTTTTCTTTTATTGTTAAACTTATTGGAGTGACATTTGTTAGCAAGAATCACATAGGCTCCAGGTGCACAATTCTACAGTGCATTGTCAGTGTGAGTTCTCCTTCCATCACCCCCTCCCCTTCTCCCATCCCCTCCCCACTCATCCCGAAATAAAGATTAAACTATTGATTGTGTCTATGGGCTTTTTGTTTGTTTGTTCGTTTTTTTCTTTGCTGCTTTCAGTTTTATATTTCACACATGAGTGAAGTCATACAGTTGTTTTTTTTTTTCTGTCTGGCTTATTTCACTAAGCATGATGACCTCCAGGTCCATCCATTTTGTTGCAAATGGCAGTATTTCATCTTTTCTTATAGCTGAGTAATATTCCATTGTGTGTATGTACCACAGCTTCTTTATCCAGTCATCTGTCACAGGGCACTTTGGTTGTTTCCATGTTTTGGCCACTGTGAACAGCACTGCGATGAACATTGGGGTACATGAGTCTTTGTGGACAAAGGTTTTCAGGTTTTTTGGGTAGATCCCCAGAAGGGGGATTGCTGGGTCAAATGGTAGCTCCATTCCCAATTTTCTGAGGAACCTCCACACTGCCTTCCATGGTGGTTGTACCAGTTCGCACTCCCACCAGCAGTGTGTGAGAGTCCCTTTTTCCCCACATCCTCTCCAGCACTTGTTATTCCTTGTCTTGTTGATAATAGCCATTCTCACAGGTGTGAGGTGGGATCTCATTGTGGTTTTGATTTGCATTTCCCTGATAGCTAATGAGGATGAACAGACAAAATATGTCCTAAAGATTTTCATTATTATTATTATTTTTTAGGTAAAGAAGACATCTCCTGAATTCTACCAATGAATAACTTCCCTCATTTTTAGTTTTTATGTATTTAACATCCATTGGGAAATTCATCATTGATAGGCATGTCCTATTTTTTTTATCATACAACTATCAAAAGGAAACCAAGGTTTTTTTTTTTTTTTAATGTGAACTCTTTTTTTATGTCTTTGAACTCTTCAGAGCACCTGTTTTCTCTAGTAGGTATCACATCTCCCTTGGCAGCTTGAGAGTCAGTTCAAGTACTTTTCTTCTTGTTAATGAAGTGTGTGGTCCACTCTGAGCTCGATGACAGAGACTGAGCTTCTGAGAGTGGCTGGAGGGAGACGCTGAAAGCCTTTCTCTGTGAATTCAGGGACAATTCATCTTCCTAAGCCTGGGGTAACGATGATGGGGTCAGGATCGTGTGACTCGAAATTCTCAGATTTGGTAGAATTTTATGGTTGAGAGTTTGGATCTATGAAGTCTGGCCATTAAGTTGGTGAACTTGTCACTATAGCACTGTATAAAGAACTCAGGAAGGCGTCATAACCTTGGCGTATCTGTGTCTCACAGTTGTGTTAGTGTCAACGTGTGGCGGTGTCTTGCTGAGTGGCGTTCATTATTGTTGATGCGTGTGTTTGTGTGCTGTTGCGAGAATGTCGGAACTTGAATTAGAGCAACCAACAAACAAATTTCTTTTTAAACTTGGCAAGAGTAAAAGTGAAATCAAGGACATCTTAGTTCAAGTTTATGGGAATAATGCCATGAATAAAATGACAGTGTAGAAATGGATTGAATGTTTTTCTGAGATGAGAGAAAGCATCACTGATGAAGAGAGGTCAGGGCGGCAAGTAATGAGAACTGATGAAAACATTACAAAAATTGGTCAAGTTATGGGTCAAAACTGTCAACTGACTATGAGAAGCATAGCGGACCAAATAAACATCAATAGAGGAACAGTTGGGAAAATCTTAGCTGAAAATCTTGGCCTGAGAAAGGTGTGTGCAAAAATGACACTGACGGAGCTCACTGATGAACCAAAGCAAAGGAGAGTCCAAGTTTGCCAAGACCTTTTGGAGAGGCAAGGTGATAATTTGAGCCGTGTGATCGCTGGTGATGAAACACGAGTGTGCCATTACGACCCTGAAACAAAGCATTGAAGTGTACAATGGAAGTCAACCAAATCTCCTTGACCAAAAATGTTCCATCAGTTCAAATCAAAAGTCAAAATGATGTTGCTAATCCTTTTTGATATCAGAGGGATTGTTCATTATGAATTTGTTCCAGCTGGAGAGTCATCCAAGTTTACTCTTTGGAAGTGCTGAAAAGTCTGTGTGAAAAAGACAAAAACGACCTGAACTTTATACCAACAACCCATGGCTCTTGCATCACAACAAGGCACCAGCTCACGGGGCCCTGTCTGTGAGGGAGTTATTAGCCAGTAAACAAATAACAATATTGGACCACCCTCCCTACTCACCTGATCTGGTCCCCAGTGACTTTTTTCTCTCTCCAAAGACAATGGAAATATTGAAAGGAAGACATTTGATGACATTCAGGACATCAAGGGTATTGTGAGGACAGCTCTGATGGCCATTCCAGAAAAAGAGTTCCAAAACTGCTTTAAGAGTGGACTGGATTCTGGCTTACGTGCACAGCGTCCCTAGGGGAGTACTTGGAAGGTGCCGGTAGTGATACTCAGCAGTGAGGTGTGCAGCACTCTTTCTGGGGTGAGTTCAGGACCTTAATTGTCAGAACACTTACGATGGTATTCTTACCTGATGCTGAACATTTCTCTACAAATTACTGCTTCCATTAGAATTTCATTGGCTTATTAACAATGTACACAAAGTCTGGCAACAGACATATAAAAAATTAAACTACTTTTCATTCTCCAGAAACACTACAATATAAGAAATTCAATGTACTGAAGTGCTGGAGCAGCCATCATTGCCTGTAAGGTCATGTAGGTGTCAAATATCCTGTAAAGACTAAAGAATCAGTGTAAAAAATAAGTAAAATTAAAATATATTGTAGCATATCATATTATTTCTTTTATTTATTCCTGGTAGTAGAACTTAAGTAACATCATAAAAGACAATCAACAAATACTTTCTGCTGAGTTGGAGTTTCTCTGCCTACGTTCACATTGGCAATGAGGCGATGGGTTGCTGAAGGGGCAATGGTGTTTTCAAAGTGCCGTTTCCATTGTTCAAAACTGTATTTTAACACCTCGGTATAACTTGTGTGTGTTTTTTTAATTACACGAACTTTATTGTTTACATAGCAACATAAAGAGATTAAATGGAAAGCAGATCTCCGCCATCTACTTCTCTGAGAATGGATAATAATATCAAGATAGCTAACTTGGCAGTTCTCTGCCTCCAGAGTGCTTGATTAGGGTAGGATATATAGACTTGAGGCAGTTTTATTCCAACTTAAATATGACTTAAACACAACAGCATATCAGATCTGAGAAAGTTAATAAAGATCACTGTCTTCTCTGTGTGTGTATGAGAGTGTGTGTATGTGTGGTTGTGTGTAAAACACGTGTGTCAGATATTATTGAGTACCTGTTATAAAGCAGGTTGTAGCCCTAAATACTGGGAATGTAACTGTAGAGCAGTTGTATTTTCTGAACTGTTGAATAAAATCGAGCTCAGAGTAAGAGCAGCAGCCATTTTTAGACTTCAAGTGTCAATAAAGAATAACTATCTCGATAGAGACAGAGGTTTGAATTAATTTCAAAAGGTCTCTTTCTTTTAGAAACAAATACTTCAATAGTGATGTGATGGTAAAGCAATGGAACTATTCTTTTTTTTTTTTAATTAATTTTTATTGATAGACTTATTGGGGTGACATCTGTTAGCAAGGATTACATAGGTCTCAGGCATACAGTTCTACAGTGCATTGTCAGCTTGTTGTATAATAAGTTCACCACCTAACGTGACTTCTCTTTCCATCACCTTATATTTAGTTCCCCCTCCCTTTTCTCCCACTCCCTCCCCTGTCTCCCCTCCCCTCCCCACTCCTCCCCAAATAACATTGAACTATTGATTGTGTCCATGGGTTATTTGTTTGTTCATTTCTTTTCTTATTGTTGTTTTCAGTTTTATATTCCGCATATGAGTGAGGTCATACAGTTCTTTGTTTTTTCTGTCTGGCTTATTTCACTTAGCATGATGATCTCCAGGTCCAGCCATTTTGTTGCAAATGGCAATAGTTCATCTTTTCTTATTTTTTTTTAATTCATTTTTATTGTTAGACTTATTGGGGTGACATCTGTTAGCAAGGATTACATAGGTTTCAGGCTTACAGTTCTACAGTGCATTGTCAACTTGTTGTATAATAAGTTCACCACCTAATGTGACTTCTCTTTCCATAACCTTATATTTAGGTTCCCCCCCTCCTGTCCCACCCCCTCCCCTTTCTCCCCTCCCTAACCCACTCCTCCCAAAATAAACATTAAACTATTGATTGTGTCCATGGGTTATTTGTTTGTTCATTTGTTTTTTTCTTTGCTTTCAGTTTTATATTCCGCATATGAGTGAAATCATGCAGTTCTTTGTTTTGTCTGTCTGGCTTATTTCACTTAGCATGATGATCTCCAGGTTCATCCATGGATAAAGAAGCTGTGGTACATATACACAATGGAATATTACTCAGCTGTAAGAAAAGATGAAATATTGCCATTTGGAACTATTCTTAAATAGGGAAGGGCTAGGCAATGGGAGATCAAATAAATTTCACAGTAATGTACAAAGGTTTTCTTTACTGCGGTAGGAGTTGTATCCTACCGCAGATTTTAATAACACAACTGGCTAGTGGGAGTGGTTTGCGAAGGAAACTGGAGTCTGTTGTGGATGAGCGGAAGTAATTTTATTTATTTTGATTTATAATTCCTTCAGATTTGCTTTGTTGGATCAGCTTTTCCTTCCTCTAGACTAGATAAGGCATGCATAGACACCAGGGATATGTTTGGACCTGCTCAGGTATTAACAAATAGTCATAATTTAAAGGTGTTAAAAATTCTAGCTCCATGAAATTAACGTTATTCTCTTTCATCTCCCCTCTCCTACACCTAGATTAGGCTGAATTCAGGTTTTAAAAACCATGTAATGGGTTTAATGATGAGAGTTTCACGTAAGAAACTATTATTATTCAAATCTTAACTCATACATTTTTATTCTAGAATGAATAAATAATACTCTTGTTTATAGAAATCCTAAATATCTTTTTCCCAAAATTGAAGAATATGTAATAATATAAGAAGAAGGAAATTACAGGTTTAAATTTATATTAGACACCAGGACCACATGGTTGGACAGATGTCTAAAATAAGCATACACGTATAATTTCCTTAGTGTCTAAATATTGGGAACAGATAATTTTCAAATTGCATAAAATATTCCAGATCACAAAAGAGGGTTTATTTTATGAGACTAATATTCTTACTATCCAAGCTAGGTAAGGGCAACATAAAAATATAAAACTGAAGGAGAACATACGAAACTTTAAATCAAGCAAACAAAATAAATTCAATACCCATAAGTCAATTTCATATATCCATGTGGAAATGTACACCTTAAATAAAATATTATTAAACTAAGTGTATTGATGTTTTAAAATAATAATGTATTTATAGCCAAGTAAGTTGTCTTGCAATTACAAAATGATTTGACATTATAAATAATATTGAAGTGATAAAATTAAGAAATATATCAAAGAAAAATGTATTGATCTCAATTAAAGCTCCAAATATATTTGTGAACATCAATCTCTGAGGTGTATTGGTGTGTTTGCTTGAGAAAGAGGACAGAAGGAGGGGTGTTCAACAGAACTCATACTTAGTAGAAAAGTACATTAAAAGCAATCCAAATTAAGTAACTGGGGCAAGATGACTGTCCTCACTAATACTATTAAATAACCAAAAGCCATTAGGTTTCTAATAAAGGAAATACTTTGGAAGAGAAATAAATATACAAACACTAGAAGAGACAAATTTTTCATTATTTATAGAAAATGTGATAACCAATTTACAAAATACAGTAAAATTGATTGAGAAACTTTAAAATAAGGGAATTTAACAATCCATTGATATAAGATTAACATAACAATTAATAGTTTTATTATGCATCAGCAAAAACCAGTTTAAGATAAAAGAAATTATGATTTAAAAAAGCAGCAAAATTTTAAAATAAATTAGAATAGAACTAACCACAATGTACAATACTCAGATAGAGAGAACTATAAAACTGTCCTAATGAGTAGAAACTCTGATTGAATAGAAAAACCTGCAGTGTTTCTGTATAGAAATCTTTAGTATTGTCATTTGTTATTTCTCACTTAATTTATATATAATTTTGGTGCAATGGAAATTGGCAGAGTGTTTTTATGCAACCCGATGAACTCATACGAAGGAAAGAATAGGAGATTGTAAAGATAATTTTGTAAAAATTATAAACTATTATAAAACATCGGGCTCAGAAAAAGTTCAATGTAAGAATTAATTATAACTGAGGCATTTTGAGGTATTAGAATGATAGTGACAGGGAGATTTGAAATGATTGTTAAAAATTGAAGCAAATGTAAAAGCTCATTCATAAATGATTGTTTGAATGAACCACAGACACACATTCTGGAATCCAATACAGTGGTTAAAAAAATATTAGAAGATATTTATGAAAATAGTCTCAGTGTATTTCAAACATTCTATATGCTTCTATATGCCAGACATTGACCAAAGAATGAATATTATTAACAGGAATCCTCTCCAAAACCTATGAGGTAAAAATATTGTTATACTTATTTCTCAGATGGGAATAATGAGTCATAGAGAAAATATTTGAAATGAAAGAAGAAACAATTCTTTTTTCTTTGATTCTTATGTAAGTATGTACTTACATGGACCAACCTAGAAAGAGAACGGTAAACTAATAAAACTCATTATCTTTATAGAGTGAGGCTAGATTTGGGTGTAGTTGGCTGTGGATTTTATCATCTGATAATCTGTTTTTAATTAATATTGTGACACATTTTGGAGTCTACAAGTATTTACTCCTACTTTAGCTACAATTTAATCTCTCAGTAAAAGTTTATGAGTCTAGGAATAAATGGATGTGTGTCAAATGCTGCATATCAGACATTCATGAACTGGGATACCTCATTAACCTAAGTAATTGTTTCGGCTGCTAAGATTGGTGGAGACTTTAGATGTATTTGTCCATATATTTGCTCTCCTCTTCTGTGGGTCATAACATAGATCTACTTATTCTTATTATAAACACTAGATGACAAAGAAGAGAACGAGATAAAAATTATTGTTAGGAAATAGTATGTTATTTTAAAGTATTTTCTGAATGTATAAACATAAGCACAAATCTTCCACTGGAATGTATAATGAATGTTTTCACAGAGAGGAATCTCAGCCTTTTCTTTATAACTACGACGTTTGTCTTGTAAAAATTGCTTTCGTGTATAAAGATTTTTTCACTTTCAGTTAAAATTAAAACTGAGTTGAAATAACATTGAAATGAATAAGAATCCCACCCTTTTTTCTCTCCAAACCAGCCCTTCTCTTTTTTTGCAATTGTGTTGAGATCTGCAGTATTTAGGTGGGTATCTACTTGTATATTCAATTATGACAAATGTGAGACTGTGGAAAGATACTGATTTTTAAAAATTTTAGTTATGTTCTTTTTGTAAAATAGACACATGACTTTGATCTTAGGAGAGGAGAAAAGGCCACTTGAATTATCTCTCCCCTCCCCTCCTCTTCTCTTCCCTTCTTCTCGCTCACTTTGTGACAGTCGCGCAGTTCATGCATTTGTTTTAAACCTGTCAGGAAGGTGGTGTACAAGTGCTGTAAGTTCCCTGCCCAGAATATTTGGACCCTTACCATGACGGCCTGCTCCGGTGGACTTGGATTTGCCAGGACATACATCTCAGGACTTTATCTGAAACCTTCTCTCCTTCTGGGGTTATGCTGACGTGCCAGGGAATTACCCTTCCCAGGCATAACGTAAACCCTCCGAGGAACCAGAGTCCGGATGTAAGCACCCCACTAAGCCCTTCTCCCCTTAGCCCTCGGATGGAAGGATCCCGAGACGCAGGTTGACGTCGTGTCTCATAATTTCTCCACGTGCTTAAATTCTCGATGATCAGCGTGGTGGCGAGCCTTAACTTTTGTGTCTCTCTTCTTCACTACTCTGAGATTGTTTTCTGCGTCTCCCAGATAAAACCCTGGTCCTTGTATCCTTCTGTTGGAACCTGCTTTTGAGAGAACAGACATTTAGAGGGGTTCCTGGGTGCTGCGGAGAAAAGACTAGAAAAGAACAAGAAAATGGTTTGCTTCTACATGTGTGAAATCTTAACTTTACGCAATTATTTGTGTGGTACCAATGGAAACATTCACATGACACTTATTTTCATTTGATAGGTCATTTGCTGTATCTCTGTATCTAGATATTTCCTTAAAGTTCTCTAACATGCAAATATTTCATTATCGTCTTGTCAAATTAAATATAAGAAATACAGTATACAGGAACAAGTCAGTGATTTACCTAAGGTTGTAACATTAATTGAGCAAATTTTCATGTGTCTTAATTTAGTATTTTTAATAGATTTTTTTTTTACAGCAAGCACTTTTTTTTCAAAGCAAAAGCGATATCTGCTCTGATGACTGAACAGTAGGCTGCATAATATTATTAACTGTTTGTGTCACCAGATGCACAGAATTTCTTTAAAGAAAAAGCAAGGAAGTACCCCATAAGCACGAAGCAGGCCCTGTCTCTTAGCATTTCCAAGGGAAGGACTCTCTCTGAGTAATTAGTATATTAATTACATCAGTTCTGAACTCATCACGAGAAAGTGGAGTACTTTGTGGCCCAATGCATATTAAAGCAGCATATTTCAGATCACTTGCTGCCTTTGCTCATTCATTTATCAAAGAATTTGCTAAACCCACCTTTTGCACTTTGCTATTTTATATAACTGCACTTTAATCTATAAATTGAAATTTTTTTCTGTGGGAATCTTTTTCCTTCTACTAAGTAAACTTTGAAATGACCACTAATTTTATAAACTTCAGAGCCCACTTATTTTACCATTGCCAAGAGTTTATCCACTATGCATTGAGAGCCTATATCTCTTTTAGATGGGTGTTGCATGCTACAACCCCAGCACCTCGGGGTTCACAGAAGTTTAGAAAAGAACCATAGGATATTATGAAAGACAATGTCAGGAAAGTCTAAAGGCGGTATTGTGACAGATACAATATTTTATAATAATGATAGTGTTAATAATGTAGTATGCTCTTAATAACTGTTTATTGTGCCACTATACCAGCTAGACATTCTGCAAGGTACTTTATATTTATCATCTTATTTAATTCTCAGACTAACACTGTAAGATAGCTGCTTTTAGACCAATTTAATAGGAGGAAACTGAAGATCAAAGCAGTGAAGTAGACTTTCCGAGGCAACTCAGAAGGTCAGGGAAGTAACTGAAACACAGGAGCATCTAACCCTAAAGCGCATACTCCTTAACGGTAAATGATGCCTACATAATCATTTTGAGATTAAAAAGCTATATTAAATAGATAAACAGCACATTAGTATGTTTCTGAGTAAATGATTAAAAAAACTAATAGCTGATGCTTGAAAATTCAAGATTCTATGAAGGAGACAAGTTGTTATTGATAATGGTAATAGAAAAGACAGAGGAATCTCTGAAACTATAAAATTATTTCTCTAACTTAATGACCTTAATATCCTTATTTTCCTTAATGACACTTTTCTTACTTGAAAATTTAGTGTATTTTGCCTCGAGTATATATTTGCTGTGGGGGTAAAAAGAGGGAATGTATGAATTTTTATAGAAGAAAACACATTATTCTGACTTGGCTGTGGGAAACATCTATCAAAATTAGTATCTCAATATAAATGTGTTTCTTATAAATATCTAACTTGTGAATAATGTGATTAATCTGTGTGAAATAGGAAAATCAGCTCCATTCATTGTAAATATTACTTCTTATACTTGGTGGCATGAAATAACCACTTCTTTTCCTGCCTTCCTTTACATTTGCAGCCTAAATCAGGAATTTAAATGGCACCTTCACTAAGACCATATTTATATATAATGAATATATTCTTATAATTCTTGTGTTATGGGACGTATATTATTCACCTTATTGTTTCTATGTTCTTTGACTAGCTGAAGTTATTTTACATAATACGTGAGTTTGTGAAAGTCTTTAGGATTATATCATTTAATGGAATTTTTGTAAGTTCATTTATATTATTTTATCTTGGCTGATTCATTAATTCATTAGGGAGAACTGTTTTTGGAGTTGCTAACACAGAGAAAGAAAAATCAGAAAGACAAATCACCCCTGAGTAAAAACCTTATTAACAACTATTCAATGAACTTAATCTTTTCGAGAATACTGCCATCATTTATTTTTTGGCCTAGTGACATGTTAGATTTTATTCTTGTAGTTTTCATGTACACAACAGAAACACTATTGTAATTATCAAAGTGCTTGGGAATATTTGTCCTGATCTGACCTGAGCTTCTTACTATTAAAAGGAATGGGATATAGCATTAAAAGTTATCAGTCTATTATTAAGAGATAAAGTAAACAATTGAGAAACTCATAAGTGAACTAAAATATGCTCATCAAATATTAGGCAGTCTTAATTTCTACCAATGATTATTGTTCATCTGGAGACTCTAGAAGAAAGCCATGTCAGTTGCTTCCATCCAAAATATTGAGCTTTTCCAAAATAACTAATTAAGAAATACAGACTCAGAACTGAAACTTCCACTTGAGTAAGAATGTGTGTTGTTGATGTCACTGAATTTGAGTTCATAGAGTTTTGTATGAAATACAAATGCCACAATCGTAATTATAATTGTATATATTAAAACTTGACTTAAGAAACATACTCAATGAAGAAAATAAAGATAGGATAAGTACAATGGACAAGTAATAATTAGCCAATTTTGATTTAGTTTAAAATATTTATTAAATGGCATTTATTAACAAAGCAAGGCAAAGCAAATTGGTCAGTATATTTTAAAATGTATAAAATTTGGTGTAGCTACAGCATTAAATTGGGGATTAATAAAAGTTGACAAATAAAAGGAACAGTAGAAAATAAAAGTATCCATAAAAGTATACAAATACATCACTACACCTCCTCGAATCTCTGAAATCAAACAGAATACAAATTAATTCGTTTGTATCTCTTCTATTAAACAAGGCAAGCTTATATTTGGTTTCGAGAAACAAAGAGAGCTGTTTAAGGAGAAAGTTAATTTTTGATGGATCTGAGGGAAGAGTGAGATTCCAACAGGCAGAAATGGAAGAAAGAGTATTCTAGGAAGAAAACATAATGGGATGGCTCCGTTCATCATGATTCGAGGAGCCTTGATGGAATGTGTGAAAGAGTGGGAGCTTCCTACCTGCGTTTCATGGTTGTAGCTTCTAAATTTCGGTATGTTTTATTTTCACTTTGTTTTCAAGAAAATCTCCAAATTTGCTTTGTATTTCCCCTTTGATTTAAAAGGTCATTTTTATTCACCATCAAAGAGCCTTTTCATTTCTGATATTTTATTAATATTGGTTTTGTGTTACTGCCCTCCAAGAAGGCTTTTCTCTTTGATTCTTTGGGAACTTTGAGGGATGTTTTTTTTTGTGTGGTCTAATGTATGGGAAATTTTTAATGAATGTTCTAAAAATACTTGAAAAAGTTTATTTTCATCATAGTTAATATATAAATATATATTTGTGTTTATATTTATGTTGAACAATATTTTGTTCACTTAATTGTGAGAAGCATCTTAAAATTTCTGTGATCAATGGGTTTCTGTCTCTCATTCACTGTTGTTTCTGTTCTTAAAGTTGTTGCTGCATTTTGGGGGGGCTTAACTATCCATCACTTTTTATTTGCCTTCTCCTAGCACATAATATGCATACAGACATGTGAAGAAGTCATAAGGGTAATGTTGAATTAATTTTGACAAAGCGAGCACACTCATGTCCTATGCAGTCAATCAATAAATAGAAAATCACTATCAATCACTCAAGAAGTCCCTTGGCTCCACCTACTAACTAACCACTCCCCTTACATAATAACCCTATACTGGCTTTGAATAGCAAGTTTAGCTTTTCCTGTTTTTGAACTTTGTATATAGAGACTTATGCCATCTTTTTCTCACCCAACATGATGTTTGTAGGATTTGAATGTATTTCATGTAAGGATGATTTGTTCATTATCATTAGAGACATAGTATTCCATTGATTGCTGATGTTGAGATGGGCTACTCAGGTCTTCTTTCAAGGTGGATTTGCTGCCCAGCTCGAGGGAGCCTTGTTAGCAAATGGCCTCTAGCTGTCATCTTCTCTACATGCTCTGTTTCAGCTGTAGAGTATTTCCTCACTGAGGTGATGCATATTCTGGGACAGTTCACACCTGGTTACTGAGTGTAACAGAAGTTACATTAGTCCCCCCCCTATTTTTAGTCCAGTTTGGACAACTCTGATAAGCTCTCTGCATGCCCAAGATTCAACCTGTTTCAGGCTGAGGCTTTTCTGATCCGACCTCAAAGTTCCAGTTCTGTTCAAAGAGTACTTCCTTTCCCTTCTTTCATGGGTACTGATCCTTAATAAACATCTTGCAATCCAAACTCCATCTCACAATCTTCCTCCAGAGAACTTCAACTGCGATCCAATCGTGAGAGAACACTGTATTATAGAAGGGTGTCTGGGTTGTCCTCAATTATTGGCTATTACCAGTAGTGCAACTAGGAAGGTTCTAGTACATTTCTTTTGGGTATGCATCTAGGTGTGGAACTGTTGAATAATGTAGTATTTGTTTGCTTAGGTTTAGTAAATATATTTTCATAAAAGGCTGGTACTGATTTACCACTAGTGTATGAGAGTTCCAGTTGCTCAACATCTTCACCAAATCTTGGTATTTTTAGTCTCTTATATTTTAGACAGAAACAACAAAGAACTGTATGACTTCACTCATACGCGGAATATAAAACTGAAAGCAACAAAGAAAAAAGAAATGAACAAAAAACCAAATAACCCATGGACACAATTAATAGTTTAATGTTTATTTGGGGACGAGTGGGTTAGGGAGGGGAGAAAGGGGAGAGGGTGAGAGAGGAGGGGGGGAAGCTAAATAGAAGGTGATGGAAAGAGAAGTCACATTAGGTGGTGAACTTATTATACATCAAGTTGACAATGCACTGTAGAATTGTATGCCTGAAACCTATGTAATCCTTGCTAACAGATGTCACCCCAATAAGTCTAACAAAAAAAATGAATTTAAAAAAAAAGCTAATGAATGGTAGTATCTCACTGTGGTTTTAATTAACGTTTTATAATGACTAATCCAATTCAGCTAAATTTCAAATGTTTACTCGATATTTGTGTACATTTATTTATTTATGTACAAAAATAAATATGAAATGAAATAGTTTCTCAAGTTATTTGCCACTTTTAATTGAGCTATTTGTCTTTTTCGTATTTATTTTAGAACCCTTCACTGTTCTGGATGCAAGGCTCCTTTTGAGTCTGTGTATTGCTAATGGCTTCTCCTCACCTGGGCTTTCGTTTTACGTTCGATCATGGTGATTTGATTAACAGCTCTTTATGTTAATGTAATTTAATCATCATTTTTTTCTTTAAGTTAATCATTTTTGTGTTTCATTTCACAAATGTTTGTTACCCCCAAGAAAAGATGATATCGTTTTGCTTTCACCTAAAATTTTATTATTTAGCCTTGTAAATATTGTTAAGGAGCCATCGAGATGTATTATCTCCACACCGAAATCCATTTTATCCAACACCTCTTATTGAGAATTCCAATCTTTCCCACTGCTTTGCAGTGCAACCTTTGTTGTAATGAAATGACCATGTTTGTGGCTCTCTAACTTATTTCCCTACCCTTATACTATAGTTTTATATATGCTAATATCTAATTGTGTTAGTACTCCATTTTTTTCTAAAGATTTCTAGGCTGTTTTTATTTGTGTATGAATCTTAATAAACTTTTGAATGTCAGCAAAAAATCCTGATTTTATTTTGGTTGGTAATGGATTTATTCTATGGATATGTTTGAGAGGAATCGATATAGTATAATTATTAATTCTTTAAATCTTTGAGAACTGTAATTTCTTTCTTTATTTAGACTTTTCAAATATCGTTTTAATAATATTTTATATTTTTCATTCAGAAATTAGCAGTTAGATTTATTCTCTAGATCTCTGGTGGGTTTTGATTCTTTTACAAATGATATTTTTAAAAATCATTAGCTATTTAATACATTGTCATTGTATCTAGCAGCATTGATAAATTCATGTATTATTTTTAAAAATTATCATTAGAATCTTTTTCACTTTTCTCATACACAATCACTTTATCTGTGAGTAATGACAGTTTTAGTTCTTTACAGTCCATATGTCTTTTGGTTCCTTTTTCTTATTACACTGACTAGACACTTAAATGTAATACTGAACAGCAGTAGTGACAGCAAGCATTCTTGCCTCCCAATCTCAGAGGGAAAGAATTTAATCATTCACAACTAGTGTAATGTTTACTGTAGTTTATTTGCAGATACTCTTAAGCAGATTAAAGAAGCTCTTTTCTACTTAGAGTTTGTCATAAGTTTATATTATGAATGGGTCTTAATTTATGCAAATGTTTTTACTGCGTCTATTGAGATGACTGTATGCTTTTCCTCATTATTATCTATTAATGTGATGAATTACATTCATTGGCCATTATGTTGTATCCTTCCTATATGTTGTTGGATTTAGTTTCATTTCTACCTAAGGGGTAAAAAGCTAAAAAGAACGTTGCTCTGACCTTAACAATGTTAGAAATCTGAATAATTTTCTTGAGCCCCTCAGAGAGCTAAGCATAACTAATAGCCTGACCTTAAGTAGGGACACTTTAATGAGAGCCCAGACATGAGGACGGGTTCACTTTGGGCAATGCATTGGAGGCAGAGGCCCTGGCCACCATCCAAATGGGTAAAAATAAATTATATATACTTTTAATAAATTGCTTACAGTCAAGTTAGGGCTATTAAAGAAGAGAATCTTTGGGTGCTACAAACACAAAAGTAGTTTGAACTCATCCACAGTCTCTTTTCCGCAGACCTTTATCAGATAGTCATGAAGACTGAAGAGAGGGTAATAGACGAGAGTGAGCCACGCTCAGTGGTAAGGTCAAGGGCAGAGTAGAAAAGCCATTACTACATGAGAGGCACGTGGAGTCAGTGAGACCTAGGGGTAGACAGAATTTAGGTGTTCCTTCTTTGGCTCTTTCCTTTAGTGTTTCCCCATCATTTTCAGTCATATTATGATTTTCTAGGTTTTGGTCTTCTAACTCAGAAAATAGTTATTTTTCTCATTTTTCTGTTTATGGCCCTACTGCCTTCTGCGTGCCGCACCGAGTGCATGGACTAAACGCCACAGTGACAGATGTTATCTGAGACAGCCCCCTCTAACTGTCTTCAAAGAATTGACTCTTCACCAGCATCTGTCTGCTTCTCACCACTCTTCGTTACCTTTTAGGTAGTTGCTTTTGTATCTTGTCCATGGGTCATAGCTGTTTTCTGCAGGGGAGTTATCCAAAAAACAGTTAGTTCATCATTCCCAGTAAAGGAAATTCTTACTATCTTTTTAATGCCAAAAAAAATCTGTGGTACTATTGTCTTTTCAACCCTGACATTTCTAATCTATGGTTTTTCTCTTCTTTATACCTTTACACTTATCTGACTTTATAGTTGAGTTTTTAATTTATAATTTTAAATGTGTTATTCCATCATGTTCTGTAAGGTATTTTTTTCCTAATGCTATACTAATTTTTTTTTATAATCTGTAAGTTTTTATTTCTTTGTTGATTTCAGTTCTATATTCCACATGTGAGTGAAGTCATATCGTTCTTGGGTTTTCTGTCTGGCTTATTTTGCTTAGCATGATAATCTCAAGGCCCATCCATGTTGTTGCAAATGGAAGTATTTCACCTTTTCTTATAGCTGAGTAATATTCCATTGTGCATATGTGCCACAGCTTTATCCAGTCATCTGTCACAGGGCACCTCTGTTGTTTTCATGTTTTGGCCACTGTGAACAGTGCCGCCAACTATGAACATTGGGGTACATATGTCTTTGCAGACTAAAGTTTTCAAATTTTGCGGGTACATCCCCAGAAGGGGGATTCCTAGGTCACATGGTGACTCCATTTCCAATTTTCTGAGGCACCTTCATACTGTCCTCTACAGCGGTTGCACTAATTTGCATTCCCACCAGCAGTGCGTGAAGGTTCCTTTTTCTCCACATCCTCTCCAGCACTTGTTATTCCTTGTTTTGTTGATAATGGCCATTCTAACAGGTGTGAGGTGGTATCTCATTGTGGTTTTGATTTGCATTTCCCTGATAGCTAATGAGGATGAGCATTTTTTCATATGTCTGCTGGCCATTTGTATTTCTTTGTGGGAGAAGTGTCTGTTCAGGTCCTCTGCTCACTTTTTAATTGGGTTGTTTGATTTTTTTTGTTGGGGTGACATCTGTTAGCAAGGATTACATAGGTTTCAGGCATACAGTTCTACAGTGCATTGTCAACTTGTTGTATAAGTTCACCACCTAATGTGACTTCTCTTTCCATCACCTTATATTTAGCTTCCCCCCCTCCTCACCCACCCCCTCCCCTTTCTCCCATCTCTACCCCACTCATCCCCAAATAAACATTAAACTATTGATTGTGTCCATGGGTTATTTGTTTGTTCATTTCTTTTTTTCTTTGCTTTCAGTTTTATATTCCGCATATGAGTGAAGTCATATAGTTCTTTGTTTTTTCTGTCTAGCTTATTTCACTTAGCATGATGATCTCCAGGTCCAT
>PVJL010013164.1:0-33528 GCA_004026885.1 Lyroderma lyra | reverse complement strand
TTGTTAAGTCTTATTAGTTCTTTATATATTTTAGATATTAGACCCTTATCTGATGCGTTATTTGCAAATATTTTCTCCCATTCAGTTGGCTGTCTCTTTGCCTTGTTGATGGTTTCTTTTGCTGTGCAGAAGCTTTTTAGTTTGATATAGTCCAATTCATTTATTTTTGCTTTTACTTCCCTTGCCTTTGAGGTCAGGTTCATGAAGTCTTCCTTGAGTACTAGGTCTATAAGTTTAGTACCAATGTCTTCTTCTATACAGCTTATTGTTGCAGGTCTTATATGAAGGTCTTTAATCCATTTTGAATTAATTTTTGTATATGGAGAGAGTTCACAACTCAGGTTCACTCTTTTGCATATGTTTTTCCAGTTTTCCCAGCACCACCTACTAAAGAGGCTGTCTTTTCCCCATTGTATGGATTTTGTTCCTTTATTGAAAATTATTTGTCCATATATTTGTGGGTTTATTTCTGGGTTTTCAGTTCTATTCCATTGGTCTCTATTTCTGTTCTTCTGCCAGTACCAAACTGTTTTGACTATTGATGCTTTGTAATATAAATAGAAGTCATGAAGTGTAATGCCACCAGCATTATTCTTTTTATGTAGTATTGCTTTGGCAATTCGAGGTCTTTTATGGTTCCATATAAATCTAATCATTCTTTTATCTATTTCACGAAAGTATGATTGTTGGATTTTGATGGGTATTGCATTAAATCTGTAGATTGCTTTGGGCGGAATGGCCATTTTAACAATGTTAAGTCTTCCTATCCATGAACAGGGGATATTTTTCCACCTCTTAAAGTCTGTTTCAATTTCTTTCAAATGTGTCTTATAGTTCTCTGTGTATAAGTCTGTCACGTTCTTTGTTAAGTTAATTCCCAGGTATTTCCTTCTTTTTGTTGTGATAGCAAAAGGAATTGACTCCCTTATTTCTTTTGCTATGGATTCGTTGTTTGTATAAAGGAATGCTGTTGATGTTTGTACATTGATTTTGTATCGTGCAACTTTACTACATTCATTAATTGTTTCTAATAGTTTCCTGGTGGAATCTTTGGAATTTTTTATATAAAAGATCATGTCATCCGCAAATAGTGACAATTTGACCTCTTCTTTCCTAATTTGGATAACTTTGATTCCTTTCTCTTGCCTGATTGCTGTGGCTAGAACTTCCAGTACTATATTAAATAACAGTGGTGACAGGGAGCATCCCTGTCTTTTTCCTGATTTTAGGGGAATAGGTTTCAGCTTTTCCCCATTCAGTATCATGTTAGCCGAGGGACTCTCATATATGGCCTTTATTATGTTGAGATACATTCCTTCTATACCTATTTTATTTAGTGTTTTGATCATAAATGGATGTTGTACCTTGTCGAATGCTTTTTCTGCATCAATTGAAATGACCATATGGTCTTTATCTTTGATTTTGTTTATGTGGTGTATTACATTCATTGATTTTCGTATGTTGAACCATCCTTGTGCTCCCGGGATGAATCCCACTTGATCATGAGGTATGATCTTTTTGATGCATTGTTGTATTCTGTTTGCTAACATTTAGTTCAGGTTTTTTGCATCTGTGTTGATCAGAGATATTGGTCTATAGTTTTCTTTTTTTTCTGTTGTCTTTGCAAGGCTTTGGTATTCGAGTAATGTTGGCCTCATAGAATGAGTTAGGAAGTATTGTTTCCTCTTAAAATTTTGGAAGAGTCTGAGGAGGATAGGCGTTAATTCTTCTTTGAATGCTTGGTAGAACTCGTTGGTGAAACCATCTGGTCCAGGGCTTTTGCCTTTAGGGAGATTATGCATAGTCATTTCAATCTCATTGCTATTGATTGGTCTATTTAGATTATCCACTTCTTCCTGGTTCAGTCTTGGTAAAATATAAGTTTCTAGAATCTTGTCCATTTCTTCTAGATTGTTAAATTTTGTGGCATAAAGTCCTTCATAAAATTTTCTTATACTCCTTTGTATTTCTGTGGTATCAGTGGTAATTTCTCCCCTTTCATTTCTAATTTTGGATATTTGTGTCCTTTCCTTTCGTCCTTTGATTAGTCTCGCCAGGGCTTTGTCAATTTTGTTGATTTTCTCAAAGAACCAGCTCTTGGTAATATTAATTTTTCCTATTGTCTTTCTGTTCTCTAATTGATTTAGCTCTGTTTTAATTTTTATTATTTCTTTCCCTCTGCTGACCTTGGGTTTTGTCTGCTCTTCTCTATCGAGTTATTTAAAATGGGATGCTAAGATGTTTGCTTGTGATTTGTCTTGTTTCTTAAGATAGGCCTGTAATGAAGTAAATTTCACTCTTATTACCGCTTTCGCTGTGTCTCAATAATTCTGATACGTTGTATTTTCATTGTCATTAGTTTCTATATCTTTTTAATCTCATCTTTTATTTGTTCTTTTATCCAGTCCTTTTTTAATAAGCTGTTGTTTAATCTCCATGTATATGTGGTTTTTTCTGCTTTCCTTTTACACTGGATCTCCAATTTCAAAGCTTTATGGTCTGAGAATACACTTGGTATGATTTCGATCTTCTTGAATTTGCTCAGGCTACTTTTGTATCCCAGCATATGGTCCATTCTTGAGAATGTTCCATGCGCACTAGAAAAGAAGATGTAGTCTCTTTTTGCTGGATGAAGTGTCCTGTAAATGTCAATGATGTCCACTTGCTGTAACGTGTCATTTAGAGCTGTTATTTCCTTATTTATTTTCTGTTTGGATGATCTGTCCATGGCTGTTAGCGAGGTGTTTAAGTCCCCCACTATGATGGTGTTTTCATCAGTTTCTCCATTCAAGTCTGTTAGTAGTTTCTTTGTATATTTTGGTGCATCCTGGTTGGGAGCATATATGTTGATCAGTGTCAAGTCTTCTTGTTGTTGCATTGTGCCTTTTATCATTAAGTGATGACCATCTTTGTCTTTTACTATCTTTTTTAACTTGAAGTTTATTTCATCAGATATCAGTATGGCCACTCCTGCTTTTCTCTGGTTACCATTTGCTTGGAGTATTGTATCCCATCCTTTCACTCTGAGTCTGTGTTTGTCCTTACAGCTGAGGTATGTTTCTTGGAGACAGCATATGGATGCATTCTGTTTTTGAATCCAGTCTGCTACTCTGTGTCTTTTTATTGGTGAGTTCAGTCCATTAATATTTAGAGTGATGATCGATATGTGAGGATTTCCTGTGGCCATTACTTATTTCTTTCTTTGTTTTCATTTGTTTGTTTCTTTGTTTATTTTTGTTTCTTTCTTGTTGCCCCAACTTTGTTCCATTTTTCCTGATGTTTTGTTTCAGGCTGAAGAGCCTCCTTCAGTATTTCTTGGAGTGCTGGCCTTGTGCTGGAAAATTCCTTCAGCTTTTGTTTGTCTGAGAAGCTCTTTATTCCACCTTCATATCTGAAAGATCATTTTGCGGGATAATTTATTCTTGGCTGGAAGTTTCTCTCTTTTAAGTTTTTGAATATTGGTTTCCACTCTCTCCTGGCTTGGAGAGTTTCTGCTGAGAAATCTGATGCCAGCCTGATGGGTTTTCCTCTAAACGTTATAGTTCTTTTTTCCCTGGCTGCCTTGAGAACTGTCTTTTTGTCTTTAGTTCTGGACATCTTTAGTACCATGTGTCTTGCAGAAGGTCTGTTGGGGTCCAGGTATCTGGGTGACCTGATTTCTTCTTGAACTTAGGGTTCCAGATCTTTCCGTAGGTTTGGAAATTTCTCATCTATGATTTGTTCGAGTATGCTCTCTGTAGATTGCTCTGCTCCCTCTTCTATTCCTATTATCCTGATGTTGTTTTGTCTCATGGAGTCGGATACTTCTTGCAGAGTTCTTTCAATCCTTTTGGTTCTATATTCCCTCTCTTCCTCTTTCTGAGCTTTTTCCATGTTCTGGTCTTCAACATCACTAATTCTTTTCTCCATCTCGTTGGTCCTGTTTCCTATGGCAGTTATTTCATTTCTTACTTCTTTTACGGTATTATTTATTTCTCATATTTCCCTCTCAATCATTCTTATGTTTTGAATTTCTTTGTTAAATTGTTCTTTTTGTTCACGGAGTTCCTTTTTTGTCATTTCTATTTTTTTTTATATTATTTATCTCAGCTATGGTGTTCTGCCAATAGGTTTTCATTTCTCTCACAGCCTTTAGAATGTCTGCTTTAAATTCTCCGGTCACTTAAGTGAGTCCCTTCCATTTGTAACAGGCTATCTTCTGGGTGAATTTCATGTTCTTTCTGAGGAGTTTTAGTTTTTAAGGAATTCATCCTGTCCGCTGGGTTCTTCCTCTTTGACATGAGGGCTTTCTGTTCAGTGCCCAGATTATTGCTTTTGTGGTGTCTTGCTGTAAGGTAGACACTAGGTGGCACTGGGGGTCAAGTTTTGGGGGAGAGGGGATTGATTTCCTACTGCCTTTGGAGGCTATGCGCATATATTCTGTGGAGAGGCCAACAAAAGGCTTGCCTTCTGCCCTTTGCTGGGGAAGCTGTTTTTGCTAGCTTGGGTGAATGCTAGCAAATCACATCAGTCTTTCTTCCTAGCCCTGATTCATTACCTGGCTGTCTAAAGGCTCACACTGCTTTCAGAACTCTGGGGTGCATGAGAAAGTGCCCGCTCCATAACTCCAAAGCTGTGGGTTGGCCTGAGACAGCAGGGTCACCTTTGAAGCAGGCTGGGAACAGGAACTGCAGCCCTGAGTAGGTCTCCAGGGGGTTTAGAGCTTTGGTGTTATCTTTGCAGTTCAGAGTCCTCGCTCAGCCCTTCTACCACTCAAGAGTTCCAGAGGCTGGCTTCCAAATTCCTTCTGTCCCCAGCTCCCCAGTCTCTCTCCCCTCCCCCAACTGCCCAGCTCCGAATAGTCAGCAGGGATCGTGTCCTACGTGGTCTGTCTCTGCTCCCTTCCCTCTCCCCGACTTGCCCCCTTCTCGCTGTGGATTTCTCAACAGCCGGTTTGTCAGTCAGGGTCCTCTTTCTTGGCTCCTGGACAGCCGTTCAATTGTGTTTTCTGGGAGAGGCTTTAGGAACCTCCTCTCCAGTCGCCATCTTGTCTTCTCTCCATATTCAAAAACTTAAAACAGAGAAACTTCCAGTCAAGAATAAATTATCCAGCAAAATTATCTTTCAGATATGAAGGTGGAATAAAGACCTTCTCAGACAAACAGAAGCTGAGGGAAATTGCCAGCACGAGGCCAGCACTCCAAGAAATACTGAAGGAGGCTCTTTGACGTGAAACAAAACACCAGGGAAAATGGAACAAAGTTGGGGCAACAGAAAAGAAACAAAAATAAACAAACAAACAAACAAACAAAAACAAAGAAAGAAATAAGTGACGAACACAGGAAAACCTCAAATATCGATCATCACTCTAAATGTTAATGGACTGAACTCACCAATAAAAAGACACAGAGTAGCAGACTGGATTAATAAACATAACCTGTCTGTTTATGTTGTCTCCAAGAAACACACCTCAGCTGTAAGGACAAACACAGACTCAGAGGGAAAGGATGGGTTAAAATACTCCAAGCAAATGGTAACCAGAGAAAAGCAGGAGTGGCCATCTGATATCTGATGAAATAAACTTCAACTTAAAGAAGATAGTAAAAGACAAAGATGGACATTACATAATGATAAAAGGCAAAATGCAACAAAAAGAAGAGTCGACACTAATCAAAATATATGCTCCCATCCAGGATGCACCAAAACATACCAAGAAACAACTAACAGATTTGAAAGGAGAAACTGATGAATACACAATCATAGTGGGAGACTTAAACACCTTGCTAACAGCCATGGACACATCATCCTAATACAAAATATAAAAGGAAATAAGAGCTGTAAATGACACATTACAGCAATTGGACATAATTGACATTTACAGGACACTTCATCCAGCAAAAATAGACTAAAACTTCTTTTCTAGTGCTTATGGAACATTCTCAAGCATAGACCACAGGCTGGGACACAAAAGCAGTCTTAGCAAATTCAAGAAGATCAAAATCATACCAAGTGTATTCTCAGACCACAAAGTTTTGAAATGGGAGATCCACTCTAAAAGGAAAGCAGAAAAAAACACATATACATGGAGATTAAACAACAGCTTGTTTAAAAAAGACTGTATAAAAGAACAAATAAAAGATGAGATTAAAAAGTATATAGAAACTAATGACGATGAAAATACAACCTATCAGAATTATTGCGACACAGTTGAAAGCGGTAATAAGAGGGAAATTTATATCATTGCATGCCAACCTTAAGAAACAAAAAAAATCACAAGCAAATATCTTTTTTTTTAATTCATTTTTATTGTTAGACTTATTGGGGTGACATCTGTTAGCAAGGATTACATAGGTTTCAGGCATACAATTCTACAGTGCATTGTTGTCTTGATGTATAATAAGTTCACCACCTAATGTGGCTTCTCTTTCCATCACCTTATATTTAGCTTCCCTCCCTCCTCTCCCACCCCCTCCCCTTTCTCCCCTCCATAACCCACTCATCCCCAAATAAACATTAAACTACTGATTGTGTCCATGGGTTATTTGTTTGTTCATTCATTTCTTTTTCACAAGCAAATATCTTAACATCCCATCTTAAAGAACTAGAAAAAGAAGAGCAGACAAAACCCAAACTCAGCACAAGGAGAGAAATTATAAAAATTAAAGCAGGTCTAAACCAATTAGAGAACAGAATGACAATAGAAAAAATTAATATAGCGAAGAGCTGGTTCTTTGAGAAAGTCAACAAAATTGACAAACCCGTGGCTAGACTAATCAAAGGACAAAAGGAAAAGACACAAATATTCAAAATTAGAAATGAAAGGGGATAAATTACCACTGATATCACAGAAATACAAAGGATTATAAGAAAATATTATGAAGGACTTTATGCCACTAAATTTAACAACCTAGAAGAAATGGACAAGTTTCTAGAAACTTATAGCCTACCCAGACTGAACCAAGAAGAACTGGATAATCTAAATAAACCAACCAACAGCAATGAGATTGAAATGACTATCCATAATCTCCCTAAAGGCAAAAGCCCTGGACCAGATGGTTTCACCAATAAGTTCTACCAAGCATTCAAAAAAGAATTAACACCTAATCTCCTCAGACTCCTCCAAAAATTTGAGGAGGAAACAATACTTCCTAACTCATTCTATGAGGCCAACATTACCCTAATACCAAAGCCTTGCAAAGAAAACACAGAAAAAAAAAAAACTATAGACCAATATCTCTGATGAACAGAGATGCAAAAACCCTGACCAAAATATTAGAAATAGTAAACAACAATACATCAAAAAGATCATACATCATTATCAAGTGAGATTCATCCCAGGAGCACAAGTGTGGTTCAACATATGAAAATCAATCACTGTGATACAACCACATAAACAAAATCAATTATAAATACCACATGGTGATTTCAGTTGATGCAGGAAAAGCTTTCGACAAGGTACAACATACATTCATGAACAAAACACTAAATAAAATAGGTATAGAAGGAAAGTACCTCAACATAATAAAGGCCATATATGTCAAACCCTCAGCACACATCATACTAAATGGGGAAAAGCTGAAACCTATTTCCCTAAAATCAGAAACAAGACAGGGATCCCCTTGTCACCACTGCAATTTTAATATAGTATTGGAAGTTCTAGCCACAGCAATCAGGCAAGAGAAAGGAAATCCAAAGGTATCCAAATTGGGAAAGAAGAGGTCAAATTGTCACTATTTTCAGATGACATGATCCTTTATATAAAAAATTCCAAAGAATCCATCAGGAATCTATTAGAAGCAATTAACGAATATAGTAATGTTGCAGGGTACAAAATCAATGTACAAAAATCAAGAGCACTCCTTTACACAAAGAATGAATCCTCAGAAAACGAAATGAGGGAGTCAATTCCTTTTGCTATCACAACAAAAAGAATGAAATACCTGGGAATTAACTTAACAAAGAACGTGACAGACTTATACACAGGAAATTATAAGACACTTTTGAAAAAAATTGGAACATACTTTAAGAATTGAAAAAATACCCCTATTCATGGATAAGAAGACTTAACATTGTTAAAATGGCCATTCTGCCCAAAGCAATACAGATTAATGTAATACCCATTAAAGTTCCACAATCATACTTTCGTGAAATAGATAAAAGAATTATTAGATTTATATGGAACCATAAAAGTCCTCGAATTGCCAAAGCAATACTACATAAAAAGAATAAGGCTGGTGGCATTAAACTTCCTGACTTCTATTTATATTACAAAGCATCAATAGTGAAAACAGCTTGGTACTGGCAGAAGAACAGAAATAGAGACCAATGGAATAGAACTGAAACCCCAGAAATAAACCCACAAATTTATGGACAAAATAAATTTGTCCTCTTTAGTAGGTGGTGCTGGGAAAACTGGAAAAATATATGCAAGAGAATGAACCTGAGCTGTGAATTCTCTCCAGATACAAAAATTAACTCAAAATGGATTAAACACCTTCATATCAGACCTGCAACAATAAACTGTATAGAAGAAAACATTGGTACTAAACTTATAGACCTGACCTGACCCTGACCTCAAAGACAACGAAGTTAAGTCAAAAATAAATGACTGGGACTATATCAAACTAAAAAGCTTCTGCACAGCGAAAGAAACCATCAACAAGGCAAAAAGAAAGGCAACTCAATGGGGGAAAATATTGTCAAATAACTCATCAGATAAGGGTCTAATATCTAAAATATATAAGAAACTAATAAGACTTAACAATGAAAAAACAAACAACCCAATTAAAAAGTGGGCAGAAGAACTAAACAGACACTTCTCCCACGAAGAAATACAAATGGCCAGCAGACATATGAAAAAATGCTCATCCTCATTAGCTATCAGAGAAATGCAAATCAAAACCACAGTGAGATACCACCTCACACCTGTGAGAATGGCTGTTATCAACAAGACAAGGAATAACAAGTGCTGGAGAATATGTGGAGGAAAAGGAACTCTGGTACACTGCTGGTGGGAGTGCAAACTGGTACAACCACTGTGGAAGGCAATGTGGAGGTTCCTCAGAAAATTGGGGATGTAGCTACCATTTGAACCAGCAATCCCCTTTCTGGGGACCTACCCCAAAATCTTGAAAACCTTCATCCGCCAAGACTTATGTACCCCAGTGTTCATCGCAGCGTTGTTCACAGTGGCCAAAACATGGAAACAACCAAAGTGCCCTGCGACAGATGACTGGATAAAGAAGCTGTGGTACATATACACAATGGAATATTACTCAGTTATAAGAATAGATGAAATATTGCCATTTGCAACAAAATGGATGGACCTGGAGATCATCATGCTTAGTGAAATAAGCCAGACAGAAAAAACAAAGAACTGTACGACTTCACTCATATGCAGAACATAAAATTGAAAGCAAAGAGAAAAGAAATGAAGAAACAAATAACCCTGGACACAATCAATAGTTTAATGTTTATTTGGGGATGAGTGGGTCAGGGAGGGGAGAAAGAGGAGGGGGTGGGAGAGGAGAGGGAAACTAAATATAAGGTAATGGAAAGAGAAGTCACATTAGGTGGTGAACTTATTATGCAACAAGTCAACAACGCACTACAGAATTGTATCCCTGAAACCTATGTAATCCTTGCTAACAGATGTCGCCCCAGTAAGTCTAACAGTAAAAATAAATTAAAAAAATATATAACCTGTCCTTGGGCTCTTTCATTGCTCCTTCACTTCTGGAATAAAGGCTATGTTAAGTTGCCTGTCGCCTCTCCATTTTTCTTCCATCTGCCCAGATCTAATGCAAACATTTCTTGTCTTAGTCCTTTGCCATAAACTTAGCATCATGAACAAGTTCTGTTGCAGATGAATCTAGAAGGTGTGGTTTCTGCCCTCCTAACCCACCTGAAAAACATGTTGTTGGGTGCTCAACGATTAGAAGATTTCAGGGCGTGACAGGTCTGTCAAGTATTGAGGGATTATTTAGTCAGCAAGAAACCACAAAAATAGGGAGGTAGGGCAAGATGGTGACTAGAAAGGAGGTCCCTAAAGCATCTACCAGAAAACACAATTGAACAGCCACCCAAGAGCCAAAAAAGAGGACCTTGAGTGACAAAACAGCAGCTGAGAAATCCACGAATTGCAAGTAAACACCTGAAGGTTGGAGAGAAGGGGGCGAGCGGGGGACAGGGAAGGGAGCAGAGACGGACTGCAACAGGACATGATCGCTGCTGACTATCCAGGAGCAGTACGGTGCAAGGGAGGGAGGAGGCCAAAAGGCATCAATAGTAAAAGCCAGCAAAGTGGCAGAACAATGGGAGACTGTTAAGGAGCTGGGCTGGGGAGCTGAGCTTTGGAGCGGAGAGTTGGGGATGGAGCTTCAGATCCAGTCTCTGGACGTTTTGAGTGGTAGGGGATGGAGCTTCAGATCCAGTCTCTGGACGTTTTGAGTGGTAGGGCTGAGCGAGGACTCTGAACTGCAGAGACGACAATTTGGCTCCCGGCGCCCTTGTGAACCACAGCACAGGCATTCACGGCTCCTATAAAGGGCTGAGGTTCCTGTTCCCAGCCAGCTACGGAGGCGAGCCAACTGCAGAGGCGAGCCAGCTCCCTCGGGTCAGGACCACAGCTTTGGACTCGTAGTGCATGCACCTGCTCCCACGCCCCTGTGTCCTATAAACAGTGCGAGGCTGCAGACTCTCCCCCAAACACTGGACACTGAAGGAGCCCCAGGAAGAAAGGTGGATATGATAGCATTCGCCACAGCCAGCAGGAGAAGCCTCGGCCAGCATCACCCACCTTCCCTAGCACAGTGCAGAAGGTGGAGCTGCCCCGGAACACCGTTTGTTGGTCTCTCCCCTTTCGTACCCAGATAGATGCTCACAGCCTCCAAACATAGCAGGAGACCAAAAATAAGAAATAAACACCCCTTCTCTCTCCCAAAATTTGACGCCCAGTGCCACCTTGTGTCTACCCTACAGCAAGATACCACAAAAGTATTATCTGGGCTCCTGGGAACTGCTGAACATAACGCCTTTATGTCAAAGAGGAAGAACCCAGCAGACAGGATGAATTCCTTAAAAACTAAAACTGCTCAGAAAGAATATGAAATTTATCCAGAAGATATCTTTTTAAACCTAGAAGTTTCTGAACTAAGTGACAGAGAATTTAAAGTAGCCATTCTAAAGTCTCTGAGAGAAATGAAAACATACTGGCTGAACACCATAGCTGAGATGAAAGACATAATAAAAGAGACGAACTACATAAAAAAGGAACTCCGGGAACAAAAGGAACAATTTAACAAAGAAATTCAAAACATAAGGAAGATCGAGATGGAAATGCAAGAGATAAATAATACAATAAAAGAAGTGAGAAATGAAATAACTGCCATAGGAAACAGGAACAACCAGATGGAGGAAAGAATGATATCAAAGATCATAACATGGAAACAGCTAAGAAGAGGAAGAAAGGGAGTATAGAACCAAAAGGATTGAAAGAACTCTGCAAGAACTATCTGACTACATGAAACAAAACAACATCATGATAATAGGAATGGAAGAAAAGACAGAGCATTCTACAAAGAACATACTCAAATAAATAGTAGGTGAGAACTTTCCAAATCTATGGAAAGATCTGGAACACCGAGTTCAAGAAGAAAACAGGTCCTCTAGATACCTGGACCCTAACAGATCTCCTCCATGGTACTAAAGATGTCCAAAACTAAAGACAAAGAGACAATTCTCAAGGCAACCAAGGAAAAAAGAACTATAAGCTTTAGAGGAAAACCCATCAAGCTGGCATCAGATTTCTCAACAGAAACACTGCAAGCCCGGAGAGAGAGGAATTCCATATTCAAAAACTTAAAACAGAGAAATTTCCAGCCAAGAATAAATTATCCAGCAAAATGATCTTTCAGATATGAAGGTGGATGGAATAAAGACCTTCTCAGCCACACAGAAGCTGAGGGAATTTGCCAGCACGAGGCCAGCACTCCAAGAAATACTGAGGGAGGCTCTTCGACCTGAAACAAAATATCAGAAAAAATGGAACAAAGTTGGGGCAAAAAGAAAAAAAGCAAAAATAAAACAAAAACAAACAAAGAAATAAGTAAGGGGCACAGGGAATCCTGAAATATCAATCATCATTCTCAATGTTAATGTACTGAACACACCAATAAAAAAACAAAGAGTAGCAGACTGGATTGAAAAACAAAACCCATCCAAAGAAATGAGGGACTCAATTCTTTTTGCTATCACAACAAAAAGAATGAAATACCTGGGAATTAACTTAACAAAAGACGCGACAGACTTATGCATGGAAAACCATAAGACTCTTTTGAAAGAAATTGGAACAGAATTTAAGAGGTGGAAAAATATCTCCTGTTCATGGGTAGGAAGACTTAACGTTGTTAAAATGGCCATTCTGCCCAAAGCAATCTACAGATTTAACACAATACCCGTCAAAATCCCACAATCATTCTTTCATGAAATAGATAAATAATTACTAGATTTATATGGAACAATAAAAGACCTCGAATTGCAAAACAATACTACATAAAAAGAATAAGACTGGTGGCATTACATTCCCTGACTTCAATTTATATTACAAAGCAACAATAGTCAAAACAGGTTGGTACTGGCAGAAGCACAGAAACATATACCAATGGCACAGAACTGAGAAATAATCCCACAAATTTATGGACGAATAATTTTTGATAAAGGGGCAAAAAAACAACAATGGGGAAAAGACAGCCTCTTTAGTAGGTGGTGCTGGGAAAACTGGAAAAACATATGCAAGAGAATAAACCTGAGCTATGAACTCTCCCCATATACAAAAATTAACTCGAAATGGATTAAACACCTTCATATCAGACCTGCAACAATAAACCGTATAGAAGAAAACATTGGTACTAAACTTATAGACCTAGGACTCAAGGAAGACTTCATGAACCTTACCTCAAAGGTGAGGGAGGTAAAAGCAAAATTAAATGAATGGGACGATATCAAACTAAAAAGCTTCTGCACAGCAAAAGAAACCATCAACAAGGCAAAGAGACAGCCAACTGAATGGGAGAAAATGTTTGAAAATAACGCATCAGATAAGGGTCTAATATCTAAAATATATAGAGTACTAATAAGACTTATCAACAACAATAAAAACAACCCAATTAAAAAGTGGGCAGAAGAACTAAACAGACACTTCTCCCACGAAGAAATACAAATGGCCAGCAGACATATGAAAAAATGCTCATCTTCATTAGCTATCAGGGAAATGCAAATCAAAACCACAATGAGATACCACTTCACACCTATGAGAATGGCTATTATCAACAAGACAAGGAATAACAAGTGCTAGAGAGGATGTGGACAAAAAGGAACTCTTGTACACTCCTGGTGGGAATGCAAACTGGTACAACCACTGTGGGAGACAGTGTGGAGGTTCCTCAGAAAATTGTGAATAGAGTTACTATTTGAACAAGCAATCCCCCTTCTGAGGACCTACCCAAAAGACTTGAAAGCCTTTGTCCTCAAAGACTTATATACCCCAATGTTCATCCCAGCGCTGTTCACAGTGGCCAAAACATGGAAACAACAAAAGTGCCCTGCGACAGATGACTGGATAAAGAAGCTGTGGTACATATACACAATGGAATATTACTCAGCTGTAAGAAAAGATGAAATATTGCCATTTGCAACAAAATGGATGGACCTGGAGATCATCATGCTTAGTGAAATAAGCCAGACAGAAAAAACAAAGAACTGTATGACTTCACTCATATGCAGAATATAAAACTGAAAGCAAAGAGAAAAGAAATGAACAAACAAATAACCCATGGACACAATCAATAGTTTAATGTTTATTTGGGGATGAGTGGGTCAGGGAGGGGAGAAATGGGAGGGGGTGGGAGAGGAGTGGGGGAGCTAAATATAAGGTGATGGAAAGAGAAGTCACTTTAGGTGGTGAACTTATTATACATCAAGTTGACAATGCACTGTAGAATTGTATGCCTGAAACTTATGTAATTCTTGCTGACAGATGTCACCCCAATAAGTCTAACAATAAAAATGAATAAAAAAAAGAAATAGGTTATAAAAACTCTTTGAACTATGTAAAAAAAAATAAAAGAATCCGTGGTACATATACACAATGAAATATTACTCAGCTATAAGAAAAGATGAAATATTGCCATTTGCAACAAAATGGGTGGACCTGGAGATCATCATGCTTAGTGAAATAAGCAGACAGAAAGAACAAAGAACTGAATGACATCACTTATATGCCAAATATAAAAACTGTGAGCATCTGAGAAATATGAAATGAGCAAACAAATAAATAACCCATGGACATAATCAATATTTTAATGTTATTTGGGAATGAGGGCGATAGGATTATGAGAAAGTGGAGGGGGTGAGAGAGAAGGGAGGGGAAGCTAGATATAGGGTGATGGAAAGAGAAGTCACAATAGGTGGGGAAATTATTATACTACAAGTTGACAATGCACTGTGGAATTGTATGCCTGAAACCTATGTAATTCTTGCTAACAGATGTCACCCCAAAAAGTCTATCAATAAAAATGAATTTAAAAAAAAGAAATTAAGTTCAGGGTAGTGTAGCACAAGGCAAAGCAACTTTATCAGAAGTTATTTTCAGTTGTTTGGTTTTTCTGCAGCTTTTCTAAACACAGATAGCTCTTACATGTTTAGAATGTGAATATTGAGAAAATGTGTTTTAGAAATTATGCTTCTAAGAAATAAGATACTAATATTGTTGATTATATATGAAATTGGAAGAAACAAAACTTTTAGTGTTTAATTTCATTCTTAATTTTAAATCATGTAGATGATCTTACCCATTGAAATATAAGTTTTAAAAATTATATCTTTTCACAACTCAGAAAAATTAAATTTTGTGCATGATAACTGGTTTTCAAGCCAAAGCGACTTTCCACCTTTACAGATATTTTCTTCTCACCACAGAGAGCACACTGAGGCACAAACAGTATCTATTTTTACAACTGAGCTACCTATAAGAAAAATGTCAAGCTCCACATTTCCAGTTTCACATTACCTGAACACACTTGTGTGGAGTCCTATAAGTTTTTCTACCTTCATTTATTTGTTTTTTTAATTTGATATTAGCCATGATCATTTTTAAGTCTTTGTAAATGACATACATTAGAATATTCAAGGTGATTATAGTTTTGCTTTAGGGTAAATATAAAATTTATCATAATACTTGCTAAGTGTTCTTCTCTGATATGTGGTTATGTATATATGTGTGTGTGTGTGTGTGTGTGTGTGTGTGTGTGTGTGTGTGTGACACACACACACACTATTCAGGATTTTACTTATTACTTGCTGGGAAATATTCAGAAAGCATGACTGGGCAAAATAATGGAATCCCTTGATACTTAATAATATTGCTCTCTGCTTTGAACCATGTTTTACTGACATATTTTTCTACATATATTGTGGCTACTTATACAGTCTCATATATTGCATTTTGCTGCTTGTTATGCAGTTTTTCTGAGGTATAGGAAATTATTGCAAATTTATTCAAAATCCCTTTCTTATTGTTGGAGGATTTTTGGTTACTATTGATCATTCCAATAGAGTAGGCAATGTTCACTATTATAAAAATGCATATACAATAGAGAACTTCACTGATTAGTAGATTTATTATGCTTTGATTCTTACTATTCTATATTTCATGATCTATGTATCTGTTATTCACTTTCTCATATGATGTTTCATGATCTTTTCAAAATTTCTTATATCTCTTTTCATATAAATTAAATGGGATATGTTTCTCATATATGAATTCTTACTATGGTTATTATATATAACACTTTGCAGATGATAAATCTAAAGCTCAGAGAGGATCTCAAAAAGTGCCCTTTGGAAAAAAATTAATTTCCAAAACCTATTCTTGAGTAACTTAATTTCACATAGTCTATTTGTTGTAGGATCATTAACCAAGTTTAAAGGGGCTGAGAATTATTCATTGAAATGACCAACTTGCCTGGGACACATGAATTTTAAAAAATAGCATAGGAGTTATATAAGCAGAACTAGACACTTAGGGTTACAATGGTGATAGATATATTTTTTTTCTAATAAAACAAAATGTGCTGATATTAGAAGTTTGATTGCTTCCAGTTTCTGCACTGAAATTCTCAAGGCAGAGTCCTTGCAAGGAAGTCAAGATGCTTAGGCTATATAATTGGGTAATGATATTAACACATAGTGAGAACTTCAGCAAGTCTATCTGACTCACCTCTCTGAACTTTAATTTTCTTAATTAAAAAATGAGAATACCAAAACAAAGGTTATGTAAAGACTCCCTAATCTAAAATGCTTTAATTCTTGGAATGAACTTACAAGTCAATACTCCAACAGGCACAAGGGAAAGATCCAGCATGGAGTAGTTACTTTTTGACTACAGAACAATGTATAAAACATATCCTTGAATTTTATGCATTTCTGTGTCTAAGTTGGAGGAAAGGTGGTTAATACAGAAAAGTAGTGAACTGCTTCAGTCCTGAAAATGATCACACACTGTTGGATTTTTACTACCTTTCTGAGCTTTACTCTTAGAAACTTCCTGACAGCAACAACATTCTGATAATGACATTCCTTACACACAGTGAATGTTTATAAATCTCATTTACTTTCTAATCATCACCCTCATGTTCCTTACAAATTTTTTTTAAATTGACCTTTCCTTAAAACTCCATATTGTCTGCAGCTCTCTCTTCCTCTGGTGAGCAACACAGCTTCCTAACTAAAAGTGACTGTACTTCCCCCAAAATTTATACTTTAGCCATCCATTTAACATGGTTACTACACTCAATCTATGTCATCTCTTTCAAGACATTCAAGGCTATTTTCTACCTTTACATATACTCTAGCACCACTAAGTGTTCTGGAGTTACTGGCTGAAGTCAGAACTCCACTTTCACTGATTCCAAACCTCTTTTTCCTCAGTAGGCACAGAAAACCAGTCATTGCCATTCGATTATTTACTGTGACTGGCACTAACCAAAACACAGTTATCTTCTTCCACATCTATGGCATGTCATTATGATAAAGTTTGAGTTGCTCATCACATTTTCCCTCTGTATTCATCACCTTCAGGCAGACTCATTCAGGTGGCACCATCTAAAATTCCAAATCAGGCACATAGCATGTCACGTTTATGCCAGGAAGGAAGACAGGTGTATCACTATCATGAAGGTACACTGACTGAAGAACTTGGCCACTGCTTGCAATCCTATAGCTCTGTGCCAAACACAGAACATAGGGCCTCTGACCCTCACCCAGAAACACTCACTGTATTAAAAGTGGTTTAGCCCACAAATGCCCTACACTCAGCTTTTATCTCTGAAACCTACTACTCTGTATCTGCTCAACCTGTCACATAGACAAGTTTCCAATGTTAGTTCGAACATTGAGAAGACAGTAAAATAAATTCAGCTTTCAAAAAACAAGATCAGTCAGCAGCTGGGAAGGGCTGAGTATACAGACAGATACAATGGAAGTACTGAGACTTGAAGAACTACTGCCCTCACTCATAGCTTGTTTTTGCAGACTCTATATCAGTACCCCAGCTAGACATGGGAAGGTGAGACACTGAAATGGCTCTAGGATCTCTATGCATGAAAACCTGAAGATCATATCAAGTAATACCACATTTTTTGCTGCCCCACCTGATCAAAACTTTTCTACTACAACATTGAAATGAACACCCTTCTCTAATCTATTGCTTTCTTTCTGAAAGACCTCAGAACTCTCATTGTGATAATGCCACTTTCACTTTTTCTCACTATTTTACATGACACCAGGATTTCAGACCTTGTGTTCCAAGATCTCATCCAAAAAAAGCAGCTTTAGTATTTGTATTTGGTTTCTTGTTTTATAAAAAAGAGCTCCATTCCCATTTTTAGGGTATAGTGTGAAGTGTTATTACCCTCTCAGGAATATGGAGAGAGTGGAAAAAAATTAATGAGAGAATGTTAAGATCTTAAAATTCTTGAAAAGTCACTTTTTTTAATGTCACTTATAGCTACCTTATAAAATACAAAGAAAACCAGAAAACAATGACATCAAATGATGACCTGTAAGAACTACATGTCACCTCTTATCTGCTAGCACAAAGTGTTTTATATACTCTTAAATAAGAATTGGAAGAAATCCCTTTCCTATACTTGTGAGGAAGCATCTTAATTACCAGAAACTGACTTCTCACTTGTGTCTTTTTTAGAGATGGATAATTCCCTAGGGATAATGACTTCCCTGGCACTGTAACTTTCAAGTTAAACATTTTCCAGTCCTGTGGAATCAACAATATTAAGATACTTGAGAATAGCCCACCACCTGAGCTTAAGGATCCCTCAATGGAAGCTCCAGGCCTAAGTTCTAGTAATCTTTTGCTAAAAACAAAAGATTTTTCTAGAGTAATTCAACTTCAATCCAGAAACAAATAAATTTGGAGTTCTGATGACCTTGAAATCAAGCTTTTAAAGCCTCAAGATGCCTATGATATCCCAATGTAGAATCAAGATCCACCACTGCTCCCTTAAGAAATATCTGATATTCACCAGATCCTGGCCTCTATTGATCAACCTAGCCTAGAGGAGCTACCTGGTTCTGAAAAGGTTTAACTGGAAAACAATAGCTTGACTGTTAAAGACCAAGAAACCCTGAAAAATGGGAACGCATCAGTGACACTTTGTCAGTCACTACAACAAAAGTGAAGTGTATTTATTTTTTCCAGCTTTTCATTTCCCTGTATGACCTTGATCAATTCAAGTCTTGAGGTGATCACAGCCAAAGATCTCACAGCCATCCAGTTGAGCCAGGTGCAGGAGAACTCAAGTGTCATAAGGGCTCCCTCAGATCAAGCCAAAAAGAACAAACATAAAGCCTTTGAGCCTATCAGTGGTGATTTCAGAGCCAAAATTCAGCCCAAGAACCCAGAGTGCACCTGTCAGAAACTAAGTTGTGGCTTGCAGTATTAACCAGTGACAGGGCTCCTGTGAACATGGCCAAGTGTTTCAATGGCAAACCTCAGAATGCCATATCTGACGGGGTCAGTAAAACTAGGAACCTTGGAAGGGGATAGATGAAAAATACTGGAATACACATCTAAAAGAAAGCAGAAGAGAGAAAGGAGCCAAGGGACAAAGTCAAAGAAAATAGAGTCCTGCCACTCACAAGATAAAGCCAAAAAAGAAACCACCTAAGCTGAATGAAAACAGTTTCAGGAAGACTAGGAGCTGCCTAGCATTCACATGCTACAGGTGTTTCTAGCTCTAGAAAACACTCATGATAAGAAAACTAGACTCCCTTCCTCTGGGGTCCTGGGAAACTCAAGCAACCCCCAAAGCCCTAAACTATCCCCAACTATTAAACGATGGCTGAGCAATGAATGTGAGGGCAAACAACCTGAGAAGACACAAGTCAAACCCCAGAAACTAGATGGCACTGCTGAAAAAAATATTCATCTTCATTCCTGTATCTCCTGCCACCTCCTGCAAAAGTTAAGTCCATGCCTTTGCCTTTAGCAATATTGGAAAACCTCAGGCTCACCCTGTTCCTTGAAGATCCCCTTTTCTGGCATCAAATTAGCCTGCTGTGGGTAACTCTGCCCAACCTGGTCCTGCTAACTCAGCTCAATCTACTGCCATCAGTTCATTCAAGCCACCTCCTTCATCATCAGTGCCTCCTTGATAGGTACTGCCAAACCATCTTGGCCAATGCTCATCATCCCAACCCAATCAGGTTTGATAACTTTACATAGTTAGAATTTATCAGTCTTCTGCTTTTGTGCCCATACCCTACAAAATGTCATCATTCACTGGTTTCTATTGGGAGACTGTTCTCACTGCTATGGCCAATGTCCAGTTTCTACCCAACTATAACACCCAGTATCTACGACAAGACTTCTCAAACAAATTTCATGGAGAAAAACCAAAGTTTCTGATCCAGTCATGCCAATGCCCATCACAATAGAGCAAAGGCCAGAGCAGCAAGCCACAAAAAAGAAAGCTCAACAATAGCGTGAGAATGCTGCCAATCTTTGAAAATATGTCCCATTTTCATTGAAAGAAAATGAAAAGATGGACATAACCCAACATTACAGCTATAAAAGTCTGTCTATAAAAGACAGGCTAGCATTGTTGTTACCACTTTGAATACTATTTTCCAATAGTTTTTTCTCTATTAGTTCTGATAGGTTTAAGAACAATAAAACTGAAACAATGGACATAACAAACTTAATAGATGAATAGAAAAGAAGCCTTTTGAATTTTGCAATGCTCTGAACTGTTGCTTGTCTTTGAAGAGAATGGTGGGTAAAGATTAATTTAAGGGCAATTGGAAGTGAGATGGGAGAATGAGAAAACAAGGCTTAAAGTGAAGACAAAGAAAACACATTGGTCCAGGACAACAACAATGAAAAGAGGGCAGATTTCATGGGTTTTTACATAAAAACAGAAATGGGTAAATGGTCAGGAGCAAATAGTCTGGGGTTAGGATTAAAAGAACATAATTTCTATAGCGTTTAAGATGGCAGAGATGAGTCTCGGTTGATAAGGAGAAATATAACATGTTTTGTGTAAAAGTTAGACTTGTGTCACATGAACAGTGCATAAATATTCTCAAAAAGAGCTTCAGCACACATATGGAAAATGTTTGCATTGTATCATCAAAGTCTGATTAAGTTTCAGGTGAGTGATTAAATGAAAATAATAAGCCAGATGAGTGTCAAGGGCTCAGAGGTTTCTTGGCGTAAGCTGATAACAGAGGCCTAACTATGTATATTGCTGCAGCTGGAGGCCCACCCACAACAGGGCATAAGGTATCAATCAACATTGAATAAACACCTATGCACCAGGACAACTCATGCACTACTTTAGTTAACCTTGACAGCAAGACACAAAGCCAGTATCACTGTGCCACTTTAATAGTAAGATCCAGCAATGGGCTTGGTATCACATTGCATGGGGTGGAGTGGAGCCACAACCTCAGTTTTATCTGCACACTAAATCCTCAGTATTTGCAAATGTCCATAGGTAGGGAATCTGATTTTTATATCACAGCATCCAGGGGTTAATGGTTAACAAGATCAAACTTTAGCAGGGGCCTAAATATGAAATTGATGGTTTGGTCAAGTCCTCCTCAATCAAATGCTCTCATGCTTCCCACCACATTCTTTGAACACTGACATGAACAGAAGTTTATGGGAAAATTCTGCTATAAGCATTATTTCATCTCACTGGTGAAATGTAGGGTTGGTGGGGCAGGTGGAGAAAGTGAGAATGAGAGAAAGGGAAGAGTGTCATGTCAGACAATGGAATAGGCAAATGGGAAACAGCAATCATTGCCATGGGAATGTTAGTATTTTATATGTTAAAAATACCTTTTATTTAGGTATCATTTACATACCATATAATTCATCTTTTCAAACTAAACTCAGCGACATTTACTATATTTATAACCCTGTGCAAACAGCACCATTATCTCATCCAATTTTCATCAGCCATAAACAAACTCCACTAACCAGTTGCTATCAATTTTGGTTCCATTCTCACTCTGGATACTCCAGGAAAGTATTGGAAATTCCTCCTGGAAATAGCAAGATTCCTGCATGGCCCAAAGAACAAACATTAGCAAATTATGAACAAAGCTTTTGTAAGAGAAGGCTGGAAGAAAGAAGGCTTGCAATCAACTGTGTCTTCTACTTGCTGGTATTAGGTTGTCTTGGGCGGAGGTTATATTAAGAAGCATTATGCATCAAAAAGAAGATCCCTGAAGTAGAAAGCTGAAAGGAATATCTGTACATGTACAAATGCAAAATCTAAGCCCTCTCAGAAACAATGCCTATAATAAAAACAAGACAGCACAAGTGAGATGTAAGCTCAACCTTGTCAGGACTAGCGCAGCAGAGCACAGCCTAGCCCATACCCCAAAAGAGGTATCATCCAGTAGGAATTTAAAAGGAAGATCTTTGGACTGTATCATTCTCCAAACTTTCTCTACTTTGTAATCATGTGACAAAATTAACTCCTGAATAGTTTTTTTTAAAGCTGAAATTTAGTGATCAGTGTGTATGATAAGATTTCAGGACAACTGTAATGGTGCCTCCTAGATATCCATTTTGTTGCCCTTCAAGGATAACAATGAACTGTATTATAGTGAAAATTACAATTACATATGTATTACATGTGAAATAGAAAATAATATAGAGAAAATTTATGTATACTAGATAGTCATATTAATGAATGTCTATAAGAAACATTGAGATTGTTTTTTGAATATCAGAGCCTGGGTAAGTGAGACCATCACATCTGTCTCATAGGCTATCATATCTGTCCTTAAAGCTCAGCTATTCATGTGTTGGTTGAAGTCTTCTACCACTCCCTCTACCCAATCCTACCCTCTTTTTAAAAATCCAACCTTCCTATTGGCTTTCTTCTACTTTCAAACTATGACATTATTATCACACCAAAACAATCATGATCTGGCAGATCGTTGGAGTTTCCACATTGCTGCTTGTAACTAGGTTTGGATCATCACAAGGGACCAGTGGCCAGTGTGGCCAATGGCCTTTATAATGAACACATATGCTCTTTGGCTTCAGCCACTCGGAAAACCTCTAGTATATCCTCATCATCCATTGTATTGGCATCTGATGTTGCCTCTTCTTCTCTGGCCATATTGGGTAAGCAAAATGACTTTCTTAAGTTTGTCATTAACTTTTGTTAATGTCCTCAACATAGCTGTCAAAATAACACAAAGTAATAAAGAAATGGCTTGAACTAAAAATCTGAAGACCTAATTTCAGTTTAGATTTTTCACATTGTCTAGCTTTGTGACTTCAAAAAAGTCATTGAATTTCTCACAAAATCTGTTTTGTCCTCATATATGAAATTAGAGTCCTAGACTTGTCGTTTTCTCTAATTCCTTATTTTTTCCAATATTTTATCACCAAGGAGAGCCATACAGAAAAAGAAATCAACCAGTTTTACATAGTATTGCAACAGGAATGGAAAGCATAGGTGATGTAGAAATCTACTAATAGATACATGATATCTGATATGTAATAGTCTCTCACTATTGTTTCAACTTTAATAGTTTCAATTGACTGCTGCTGAAAAGTATTATTTACCTGTTATGAAATTTCTTATCTGAACTTAATGAAATTGAAAAAAGTGAGACAGGATAGAGAGTACTGTGCTATAGAGAAGCAAGTGTATAAATAAAGAGGATTAGGGTTATTTAAATCAGCACAGGGCAACAGGAATGAACAGGGAGTACAAAATACAAGAATGAGAGAGGGAATGATGCAAGAATGAAATGGCATAAGCAATTCTCCAGACCTAAAGAAACAGTTTGGGATGAAATTTGGAAGGGAATCAGAATTTGAAATAAAACCAGGCAGGGTATAATGTGAAATATGCTCAGTGCAGGACAAAAAAATGTTGATTTGAACAAATGCATACATTTATAGAATAGCAAGAAATTAAGGTCAGAGTAGGATAGCAAAAGTCAAGGCTCTTTATCAGAAAGTATATTAACTTTTTTTTTTCCTGTGGTCTTTCTGAACACAGATGACTCTTGACTGTTTAGAATGTGAATATGTGAAAACTATGATTTACAAGTTATGCTTCCCAGAAACAAGGAACTAATATAGAGTTGGTTATCTATGAAATTGGAAGAAACAGAAATTTAAGTGTTTAATTCTGATTTTTAAACTATGTAGAAGATTTAGCCTATTGAAATACAAATGATTTTTTAAAATTAAGTCTACTCACAATTAAGAATGATTAATTCCTTAGTGTGAAAACTACTTTCTAAGTCAAAGTATTTTTTCATCTTTACAGATATTCTTTTCACCACAGAGAGCACACTGTGACACTACCATCATCTCTTTTTACAACTTAACTATGTATAAGAAAAAATGTCAAGCCCTACATCTCTATTTTCACATTATCTGAAAACAATTGTTTTATAAGTTTTTCTGCTTTCATTTATTTTTCAATTAGATTGTAGCCATAATAATTTTTTTCATGATTAAAATGGGTGATTCTTTTTTTAAATTCATTTTTATTGTTAGACTTATTGGGGTGACATCTGTTAGCAAGGATTACATAGGTTTCAGGCATACAATTCTACAGTGCATTGTCAACTTGATGTATAATAATTTTTAACTCTTTGGAAATGACACTCTTTAGGATGTTCAAGGTGACTATAATCATGGTTTTAGGTAAAATGTAGAGTCTATTATAACACTTCCTAGGTGTTCTTTACTGTTTGTTATATTGTTGCATTAATTAATACATATTCATATATATTCATATATATATAGATGATATACATTTAGATATGTGTGTATGCATATATTCTACTCAGCATTTTACCTATTATTTGCTGGGAAATATCCAGAAACCATGACTGGGCATAATAAAGTAACACATTGACACTTAATATTTTGCTCCTTGCTTTTTAGAAAGTTTTAGTGACAAATTTGTTTATATATATTGTAGCCACTTATACAGCCTCATATGTTATATTTTGCTGTTTGTTATACAATTTTTATATAGTTTTTGTGTAGGTGAAGTCTGGGTTCTTATTCAATATCTCTTTCTTATTTTGGCAGGATTTTAGGTTACTAGTGTACATTTCAATAGACTTGGCAATGTTCACTTTAATAATAATGCAAGTATAATAGAGAAATTCATTGATTAGTAAATGTATTATGCTTTGATTCTTCTTGCATACACTATTTTTCATGATCTATGTATTTGTTCTATATTTTCTAATATGTTGTTTCATAATATTTCTAAAATTTTTATACCTCTTCATATAAATTATATGGAATATGTTTCTCATATATGAATTCATACTATGGTTATTATTATAACCACTTTGAAGATAATAAATATAAAACTCAGAAGGTCAAGAAGTGCCTTTTGGAAAAATATTTTCTTCCCAAAAGCTATACTTGTATGCCTGAAACCTATGTAATCCTTGCTAACAGATGTCACCCCAATAAGTCTAACAATAAAAATGAATTAAAAAAAAAGAAATGTACTCTCACATAGTCTTTTTGAGGTAGAATCATCAGGCTTAAAGAGGCTGAAAATCATTCATTAAATTGACCAACTGGACTGGAGTACATGTGAATTCTAGAAAATAGCATGTAAGCTGTATAAGCAGAACTAGACACTTACTGTTACAATGGTAATATATGTACTATTTTCCTGAAAAAAATGCCAATATTAGAATTTCAATTGCCTCTACTTTCCACACCATAATGTTTAGAGCAGAGTTTATGCAAAGAAGTAAGGAAGCTTAGGCTATACCACTTGGAAATAATATTAACACATAGAGAGAACTTAAACAATTCTATCTCACCTCTAGAGCTTTAGTTTTCTCAATTAGAAAATGAGAATACTAGAACACTGTTTCCCTAAAGATTCCTGAGTTTAATTCTAAGAATGAGCATACAATTCAATATTCTAAAAAACACAAGGAAAAGATCTAGAGGAGAGTGGTTACTTCTTGCCTTCAGAACAATATATGAAGTACACCCAGGGTATTATGCACCTCTGTGTCCAAGTTGGGAGCACAGGCATTTAATACATAACAGCAGCAAACTTATTCAGCCCTAAAAATCATCACAAGGAGTTAGGTGTTTGGTATCTTTTGAATATTACTCTTAGAAGCTTTCTGACAGCAATAACCTTCAATGATATACTAAACTAAACTAAAAGTTTATCCATCTTATTGATTTTTTTCTCATTACCCTGATGTTCCTTACAGGTTCCAAAACATTTTTATAAAACTCCATATTGTCTGCAGCTCTCTCTTCTTTCAGTGAACAATGCATCTAAACATGTCTGTAATTTCTCCAGAATTTATATTTCATTTCTGTATTAGCATGGCTACTACGCTCAGTTACTGTCATCTCTTTCAAGCCACTCAAGGTTAGTGCTTACCTTTACATACATTCTAGCACCACTATATTGTCTGGAGTTACTAGCTGAAGTCAAATCTCCAATTTATATGTTTCACATCCAGGTAGGTATTCTTCAGTATGATATTGCAAGAGGCACAGAAACCAGTCATTGTCACTCAGATACTTCACTGTGACTGACAATGACCAAAACATGGTTGTCTTCTCTCTCATCTCTGTCATCTTATCATGATATAGCTTCAGTTGCTTATCACATTGTCCCTCTGTACCAATCACTTTTGGCCAGACTCATTCAGTTGGCACAATATCATGTCACTTTTCTATCAGGAAGGAAGACAAGTGTATCACTATCATGAAGGCATACTGACTAAAGAATTTGACCACTGCTTGTAATCATAATGATCTGTCTTGTACACAAAAAACTGGGGCCTCTTCTCCTCACCCAGAAATGCTCACTGCACTAAAAGTGGTTCATCCTACAAAAGTCTTAACACCAGCCTCCAACTCTAAAACCTACTACTCTTTATCTGCTCAACCCATCACACAGACAAGTTTCCAAGGTGAGTCTCAACATTGAGAAGACAGTAAAATAAAATCAGCTTTCGAAAAATGGGATCAATCTTCAGGTGGGAAGTGTTGAGTCAAAAGAAATACGTATTGGAAGTACTGAGACTTGAAGAACCACTGCCCTCATTCAGTGCTCTTGATCACAGACTCTATATAAGAACCCCTACTAAACATGGGAAGCTGAGACAATGGAATGGTCCTATGTGTTCTATGCATGAAAACCCCAAGAGCATATCAAGAGATACCACAGTTTTCACTCCCCACCTGATAAATACTTTTCTACTGCAAATTTGGAATGAACATCCTTTTCTGATCTATTGATTTATGTCTTTCTGAAAGACATTATGGAACTCTCATTGTGATACTACCACTATCACTTTCCCTCACTACCTGAGTTGACACCAAAATTTTGGAACTTGACTTCCAAGATCTTGTCCAAAGCATGCAGGTTAAGAATCTGTTCTTGCTTTTTTCTATTTCATCAAGAGGAGCTTCACTTCCTACTCTAGGGTATAATGTGAAGTATTATTACCCTCTCAAGAAAGTGAAGAGAGCTGAAAAATATTTATTAGAAAATGATAAGCCCTTTAAATTCTTGAAAAGTCACTTTTTCTATTTATTTCACATATAGCTACCCTGTGGAATACAAAGAAAACTAAGAAACAATAACGTGAAATGATTATCATTAAAAACTACAATAGTTGCCTCCTATCTGCTGTACATTGTCTTTAAGCAGAGCTAGTAGAAATACATTTCCTATTGGTCAGAGGTGCATTATTGCTGTTTTGGTTTACTGCAGGAGCATCTTAATTACCAGGAACTGACTTCTCTCACTTTCTTTTTAGTGATGGAAACTTCCCTGGGGTCTATGACTCCCCTGACACTGCAACTTCCATGCTAAACATTGTGTCTACCACCAACTCAAGAAATCTTCCAGTTCTTTGGAAGCATAAATATTAATATACTAGAGAGTAATCAATGAACAGAGCTGACACCTTCTGTGAAGCTCAAGTCTATACTTTTGTCTTTAGCAACCTTGGACAACCTCACGCTCACCCTGTTCCTTGAAGACCTTCTTTTCTGGCATTGCATTAGCCTGCTGTAATTCTGTACAACGTTGTTCTACTAACTCAACCCAACCTACTTTAGTCTGTTCATTCAGGCCACTCATTGCATCATTGATAGTTACTGCCAGACTATCTTGGCCAATTCTCATCAATTCAACCTGGTCAGATTTGATTATTCCTACCCAGGTTAACATCCCTCAGTCTGCTACTTCTGGGCCTGCAGCCTACAAAACATCACCATGCATTGGTGTTCATCTGTAGCCCATTTTCACTGGCGTGGCCAATTTGCACTTTCTACCCAAGTAAAACATTTGGTTTCTACTGCAAGAGTTTACCAACAAACAAATTTCATTGAGAAAACCCAAAGTTATTGGTCTCATCATGTCAGAACCCATCACAACAGAGCAAAGACCAGAGCAGAAGGCCATTAAGAAGAAGACTCAACAGGAGCATGAGGATGCTGCCAAATATTTTCTTTGAAACAATATCACTTTTTTATTGAATTAAAAAGATGGACATTTCCCAATACTACAGCTATGTAACTTAAAAGACAGGATAGGATTGTTGTTACTCCTTTGAATACTAGCTATTTTCCAATAAATATTTTATATTGATAGTTTTAAAAATGATAAAAATGAAACAATAGACCTAAGAGACTTAATAGATCAATAACATAGAGGACTTTAGAATTGCAATCCTAAAATTCTGAACTGTTACTTATCTTTGGTGAGGAAGGAGGTCAAAGGTTGATTTAGGAAGAATTGGAAGTGAGATGAAAGAATGAGAAAACTAGGCTAAGAAGTGAGGGAAAAAAAAAAAGAAGTGAGGAAAGGGGAAACAACTTGGTCCAGGAAAGAAAACCCAAAACAGGGCAGAGTTTATGGTTTCTATATAGAAAAAGGAATGAGGAACTGTACAAAAGCTAATAACAAGGTCTGAAATTAGGATTAAAAGAACATAATTACCACAGAGTTAAAGATGGTAGAGATGAGTGAAGTTTACCAGGGGAAATGTAAAAAGTTTTGTGTAAAGGTTAAACTTATGTCACATGAATAGTGCACACTTATTCGGAAATGAGCTTCAGGAGACATATCGAAAAGGTTTCTGTCATTTCACCCATGTCTGATTAAGGTTGAGGTCGGTGAGTACAATAAGTAAAATATACCAAATGAGTGGCAAGGTCTCAGAGGTATCTTGGGGTAAGCTGATAACAGAGGCCTAGTTATGTAAACTGCTGCAGCTGGATACCCACCCAGAATAGGTCATAGAATATAAATCAAAATTTACTAACTACCTATGCACCAGGCCCACTGGTGCACTTCTTCAGTTAACCTTGACAGCAAGATGCAAGGCAGTATTACTGTGCCACTTTACTAGTGAGGTTCATCAATGGGCTTGCTGTCACATGGCATGGGGTGGAAGGGAGCCTCAGACTTAGATCTATCTGCACACCAAGTCCTCAGTTTTTGCAAGTCTCCATGAGCAGCAAATCTGGCTTTCATAGGACAACATCCAGAGGTTACTGGTTAATAAGATCAAACTTCAGCAAGGAACTAAATAAACTTGAGGGTTTTGCCAAGTCCTCCTCAATCAAACACTCCCACATTTTTCCCTACATTCTTTGAACACTGATATAAACAGAAGCTCAGGAGATATTTCTTCTGTAAATTTCATTCTATCCCACCATGTGCATGAGCTAGCATGTGCATGGGCACCTTCTCAAACAGTTCACAAACTGGCATTTCTTGGGAGGGACAGTGAGGCATCAGAAATATGTCAAAGTGGGGGAGAGGAGGGTCATATAAGACATTGGAATAAGTGAAGAGGAAATAGAGATCATCACCATGGGAACATTGGTATTTTACATGTAAAAAATTACTTTGTATTCTGATGTCATTTACATAAAATTCATATTTTCAAACTAAACTCAATGGCATTTAGTATAGCCATAAGCTTCTGCAACCAACACTATTATCTCATTTAATTTCAATCAGCTCTAAAACTATCCACATTAAACTATTGCAGTTGATACTGGTTTTATCCTCACTCTGGATACTCCAGAAAAGTACTGAAAATGCCTTTCAGGGTTGGCAGGATGCCTGGGTGGCCCAAAGAAACAATGGTAGCAGATTATGGATGAAGCAACTCCAAGGGAAGGCTGGAGAAAAGAAGATTTGCAATCAACTGTGACTCCTACCTCTTTGGTATTAGATTCTCACAAGAAGCATCAGGCACTGAAAATTAGATCTCCAAAGTAGGAAACTGACAGGAATTAATATCTATGACAGTAAGAATGCAAAATTAAAAGTCCACTCAGAAACAATGCTTAGAATAAAGAAAAGACAGCACAAGTAAGATGCAAACCCCACATGGCCAGGTCTAGAACAACACAGCCCAACATAGCCCAGCTCCCCTAAAAGGTAGCATCCAGTAGAAATTTAAAAAGAAAATTTTTGGACCACATCATTCTTCACAAGATGCCCTCAAAATTATCTCTACTCTGTAAACATGTGACAGAATGACTTCCCAGATCTCTTTTATAAAAGCCGAAGTTCAATGATCAGAGTACATGATATGATTTCAGGACAACTAATTGTGCCACATAGATATTCATTTTTTTGGCTTTTAAGAATAACAAGGAATTGTATATTAAAAATAAATCACAATTTTATATGTATCATATATGTAATAGAATATAATATAAAGAAAAATAGTATCTACTAAATAGCCATAATAATGAATGTCTATAAGGAACATTGAAATTGTTTTTTGAATATCAGAGCAGGTGATGTAGAAAACTAGCAATAGATACATAATGTTTTATGTGCAATAGTCTCCCACTACTAATATTCCAACTTTAATATTTTAAATTTACTGCTGCTGAAAAGCATTATTCATCTGTTTTGAAATTTTCTATCTAAACAGTGAAAATCAAAACTAGTGAGACAGTACTGGGCTTTAGGGATGCGAGTATATAAAAGTAAAGAGGATTAGGATTGTTTACACCTGCACAGGCCAGCAAAAATGAACAATGAGTAGAAAATACAAAAATGACAGAGTAAATAATATAAGAATGAAGAGAAAGAACATAGAAAAGTCTTCAGGACCAAAAGAGGCAGTTTAGGATGAACTGTTGAAGGAAACGGAGAATTTGAAATGAAAGTAGAAAAAACAGAGTGTAAAATCTGCTCAACGTAGAGCAAATAAAGATGATTTGAGCAAATGCTTACACTAATAGACTAGCAAAAAATTAAGGTCAGAGTAGGGTAGCACAAGGAAAAGACCATTATCAGAAATCATATTCAGTTGTTTCGTTTTTTTGTGGCCTTTCTGAACAAATGACTCTTGGGAGTTCCCTGATGGTGTAGTGGCTTAAGGCTTCGGCGCTGGCGCTGTCAGCACTGCGGCCTGGGTTCGATTCTCAGTCAGGGAGCTACCCACATACCAAAAAGCAAAAAAAAAAAAAAAAAGACTCTTGACGGCTTACAATGTAAATATTTGAATAATATGTTTTAGAAATCATGCTTCTAAGGAACCAGAAACTAATATAGTTGGTTATCTACAAAATTGAACGAAACAGATATTTTAGTGTTTAATTTTATTGTGGTTTTGAAATTATGTAGATGATTTTTCCCTTTAAAACATAAGGAATTTTAATAATTATATCTCCTTACAATTTAAAAGGTTTAATTCTTTTGTGTAATTACTAGTTCCTAAGTCAAAACAGCTTTTCATCTTGTTGGGATGAAAAGCTGTTTCCATATGTGTTGGGAAGAAAAACAAATATTTTCTTCCCAACACAGAGAGAACACTGAGACATAGCCATCATCTCTTTTTACAACTTAGCTACGTAGAAGAAAAAATGTCAAGCTCCACCTCTCCAATTTCACATTACCTGAAAACAATTGTGTGGAGTCCTACAAGTTTTTCTACCTACATTTATTTGTTTTATTAATTCATTTGTAGCCATGATAATTTTTTTTAATTCATTTTTATTTTTAGACTTATTGGGGTGATATCTGTTAGCAAGGATTACATAGGTTTCAGGCAAACAATTCTACAGTGCATTGTCAACTTGATGTATAGTCAGTTCACCACCTAATGTGACTTCTCTTTCCATCACCTTATATTTAGCTTCCCCCCCTGCTCTCCCATCCCCTCCCCTTTCTCCCCTCACTAACCCACTCGTCCCCAAATAAACATTAAACTATTGATTGTGTCTGATTGGTATGTGGTTATATTAATTAAAGATATATACATATATATAGTTTACTCAGCCTTTCACCTATTACTTGCTAGGCACCATTCAGAAAACATGACTGGACAATATAATCAAATCCCTTGACACTTAATGTTTGTCCCTGCTTTGTACCAGGTTTTACTGACATATTTTCGTACATATATGTGGCTACTAATACAATCCTGTGTACTAAATTTCGCTGCTTGTTATGCAGTTTGCCTGATATACCTTTTCAGTAGGTAATGACTGGGTATTCACTTAAAATCTCTTTCTTTTTTTTTTAAATTCATTTTTATTGTTAGACTTATTGGGGTGACATCTGTTAGCAAGGATTACATAGGTTTCAGGCATAAAATTCTACACTGCATTGTCAACTTGATGTATAATAAGTTCACCACCTAATGTGACTTCTCTTTCCATCAACTTATATTTAACTTCCCACCCTCTTCTCCCAACCCTTCCCCTTTCTCCCCTCCCTGACTCACTCATCCCCAAATAAACATTAAACTATTGATTGTGTCCATGGGTTATTTGTTTGTTCATTTCTTTTTTTCTTTGCTTTCAGTTTTATATACCACTTATGAGTGAAATCATGCAGTTCTTTGTTTTTTCTGTCTGGCTTATTTCACTAAGCATGATGATCTCCAGGTCCATCCCTTTTGTCGCAAATGGCAATATTTCATCTTTTCTTACAGCTGAGTAATATTCCATTGTGTATATGTACCACAGCTTCTTTATCCAGTCATCTGTCGCAGGGCACTTTGGTTGTTTCCATGTTTCAGCCACTGTGAACAGCGCTGCAATGAACTTTGGGGTATACATAAGTCTTTGCGGACAAAGGTTTATAAGTTCTTTGGGTAGATCCCCAGAGGGGGGTTGCTCGGTCAAATGGTAGCTCCATTCCCAATTTTCTGAGGAACCTCCACACTGCCTTCCACAGTGGTTGTACCAGTTTGCACTCCCACCAGCAGTGTACCACAGTTCCTTTTTCTCCACATCCTCTCCAGCATTTGTTATTCCTTGTCTTGTTGATAACAGCCATTCTCACAGGTGTGAGGTAGTATCTCATTGTGGTTTTGATTTGCATTTCCCTGATAGCTAATGAGGATGAGCATTTTTTCATATGTCTGCTGGCGATTTCTATTTCTTCATGGGAGAAGTGTCTGTTTAGTTCTTCTGCCCACTTTTTAATTGGGTTGTTTGTTTTTTTGTTGTTAAGTCTTATTAGTTCTTTATATATTTTAGATATTAGACCCTTATCTAATGCGTTATTGGCAAATATTTTCTCCCATTCAGTTGGCTGCCTCTTTGCCTTGTTGATGGTTTCTTTTGCTGTGCAGAAACTTTTTAGTTTGATACAGTCCCATTCATTTATTTTTGCTTTTACTTCCTTTGCCTTTGAGGACAGGTTCATGAAGTCTTCCTTGAGTCCTAGGTCTATAAGTTTAGTACCAATATCTTCTTCTATACAGCTTATTGTTGCAGGTCTTATATGAAGGTCTTTAATCCATTTTGAGTTAATTTTTGTATATGGAGAGAGTTCATAGCTCAGGTTCATTCTTTTGCATATGTTTTTTCAGTTTTCCCAGCACCACCTACTAAACAGGCTGTCTTTTCCCCATTGTATGTTTTTTGCTCCTTTATCGAAAATTATTTGTCCATATATTTGTGGGCTTATTTCTGGGTTTTCAGTT